>CM026417.1:44735686-44785298 GCA_014858505.1 Corymbia citriodora subsp. variegata | reverse complement strand
GGGGGGGGGGGGGGGGGGGGGGGGGGGGTGGAGAAGGGGAGAGAGAGCGGCGACGAGACGAGATGGCGTCAGTGAGACTTAAGAGAGAACAAGTTGGGAGACTGGAGAGTGAGAGAGAGAGAGGCCTGATCCGGGAGTGAGAACTAGAAAAGAATGTAGAGTTTAAATAGAAAAGACCAAGGATTGGTTTTGAACCGGTTCAAAGCCAGTTTTTCCCAAGAATCAACCTCGCAAGACCGGTTTTTTAGTAGAACCGGTCAAGTCCGATTCCCAAAATTTTTACTTAGGACTTGAACTATTCACTATGTGAACCCTTGGAACTAGCTGAGTTCAGCTCGGTTGCTCAATTGAATTGGCCTGGTTGTTCTCCCTAATAAAATGTTACATTTGAGGTCGAACAACAAACATTACTAGTCACTTAATTAGCAGAAGGGGAAGGAACATCATACAGCATAGAGTTCTTTTGATCTAAACAACGAAGATATCCCCATTCCAAATAAACCTCTAGTAAAGTTTTCGAAAAAATAGTTAATATTTAAAGAGAAGAAGTCTTGTGACCTCTAAAGAAGATCATAAGATCATAAGAAAGCTCAAATACACTAACTTGATCTGGGTATCAAATTAGGTCCAACGAAGGGGCCAAGTCAGATCCGAAACTATCTTTTGATCACATCTATTCCATAGCTTAACCCATAGCTACAAAAACTCCTCTAGCCTAACGCCTCGCGTTAAGATTGATCCTCTTGTTGTAAATATTAAGGAGACCTTTCTTGACTTCCAAACATTTGGGTTTCAGCAATCCACTGACTAAGGCAGTGAAACACTAAGAAAACTCTCCAACGAGTGAGTCGACATTCCTCAATTTGCCATCTAGCATTTGAGTCCACTAGAACGGCCCGCAACTTCTCTCACGCCCTCTCTGTTTAATCCCACAGATGTTACTTCTGCGCAACCCTAAGGCTTCCATGAAGCTAAAGGGATATCGGGAACAAGCGATCTTAACAACATGCATATTTTTAAAATTTAAAATATTAAGTTGTTAATTGGACAAAACCCTCTTTATAAGCATCTAACCTCACTTATTATAATGTAGTGAAAGCCACTAATTCAATACGCTTAACCAATCGAAATCATTTAGTACATCGTATCAATTATCAAAGCTAATATTATTTATATTAGATTAGAAATGAATGGAGATTTTATGTACTATATGATGAAAAACAATTAATATTTTTTTAATTGTCTCTCATTAATGGCCAATGACCTCATTTATTACCAAAAAAACTTTTTATATGGACCCTAGCTTAGTTATTGTGCAATAACCCTCTTAAGATGATAAAGTGTACAGTAATAAGATAATAGAAAATATTTGAATTGCACACACTAAATGCAAAATCTCCAACGTCATCAATGCTCAAAATCCGAACTTACAGAGTGCGAATCCGACTCGAACCAAATATGTCCCGAATCGAATAAGAACCTAGTTTAGCTCAGTTCAATTTTTTTGATTTTCCTATTTTTGCTTTGTTTATTGGAACCAAACTGAAAAAGGGGCGAGAAATAAGAGGGATTTTAAATTGGATATTCAATTTTTGTTAAGAATTTTAGTTTAGCTAGGTTAATCGAATTGAATCCAAAAACAAGTTGTATCGGAAAAAATGGTTATTTTTTCATTATCTAAACCGAATAGAAATGAACCGAACCGAAAATGTATGGAATTTCGGTTTTGGTTCCAACAATCCTACTTAGCAAGTCCTAATTGGGCACTGGTGACTAGTCAGTGCCATCAAGCCGAGAAGATCTCATCATTGCTACAAATGCATTTCGAAGGTGTAACAACGGACAGTGGTATTGATTCTTGATACATGGCTAGAGTACTCAAAGCATTTTACATCCTCAAAAGATTGGGAGTCTTAAAAAATCCGTGATGTATCTTGTGTGAATCCTTCAATGTCTGCCTAGACGACCTGAAGTACCTTTTAACATCTATTTGGATTATCTTTTGCTGTGCAGACACGATTATCTGCGAGCGCGTGCATGTTATGTGGGAAAGACTAGTAGTCATCATTCCCTATGGATGGTGTGATAGGAGAAGTAACTCTTCTTTGCAACTCTTCCAGAAATATGTTATTTTCGTTTTCCCATGCCAACGACATGTTTCGCGACAATCACTTTAATTATGGTGGTGTCGCTGTTCATTCACCACTGACGTCTCTTTCATGCCTTTTGACTCTCGTGTCGTTGTTTTTGCTTTTTGGAAATGAGAGAGTGACCCGACGGTTCAACGACAAGTCTTGAGCTACCAGTCAGCCAGCAAGTGGGGAAGGTGATTCACCAGTTCCCACAAAACCGACTGATTGTTGAAATAACAGCCCAAAATCAACTTCGCCTAACCTAAAGATACTCTTGGCTGGTAGGTAAGTTTCCTTTGCCAAAATACATCGTCAGATGCATATCTTTGCACTGTTGTTTGAAGCAAGCCCAATTAGTGGTGCAATTTTTTGTAATATATAGTGTGTGTGGGTAGGGGGAATATCACCAAAAATCTCAAACTTGATCCAATGTAACATATTTATCTCAAACTTTTTTGTGACACAAAAAATTCCAAACTTTGCCTAATATGACACATTTACCATAAATTATTATTTTGAAGGGCATTTTCATCTTTTTTTTTCCTTTTCTTTCCTTTTTTTTGTTTTTTCCTTTTTCTTTTTTGTTCCTTTTTTCTCCTCTTCTTCGGCGGTGGATGGAAGCCACTAGCATCGCCCCTCACCTAGGTGGGTGAGGCCAGCCCTCCCTCGCCTGAGTCAGTAGAGGGTCACCCACGCGAGGGTGACTGTCACTCAATGCGTGAGAGGGCGACCCTCGCCCTACCCAAGCGAGGGCGATGGCGAAGGCCACCCTCATTGGATCTAGCGAGGGTTGCCCTCCCTCGACCTAGGCAAAGGCCACCCTTGATCAACGCTGGCAAGGGCTGCTCTTGTCGGATTTAGCAAGGGCAGCCCTTGCCTAAGTTAGCTGAAGGCCAACATTGGCGGCTTCCCTTTGTCGCCGGAGAAGGGGGAAAAAAGGAAAGAAAGAAAAGAAAAGAAAAGAAAAAACAAAAATGCCCTTTGGGTTTGGAGTAAATGTATCACAATTGACAAAATTTAGGATTTTTGGTATCACAGTAAAAAGTATAAAGTAAATATGTCGCACAATATAAAGTTTAGGATTTTTAATATCACAAAAAAGTTTAAGGAAAATATGTTATACCAAATATAGTTTGGGAGTTTTGGTGGCATTCTCCCTTTATATATATATTGACACATACATTCTTACAGAATTTTTTAAAATTATTTTTCTTACGGTGGAAAAGTAAAAAGTTTAATTCTGTTGAACACATGCCGTCACCTTTCAAGTGTTATATCTTGTAGCATCTAAATAAAAGGAAAAACGATATGTATATATTAACGATTCAAATAAATAACAAAAATAACTGAGAAAGTTGCACAGAATTTTATACAAAATCCTTTGTAAAAGTATCATTTCCACCCCGGGGGGCAACGGGGAAAAGGAAAGGGAGTTTTTTTTTTTATTTAAAATAAATATTACAAAAAATTTCAAATCAATACACTTTACAACTTATTTAGTTCAAATTAATTTTTTTTAACGATTAAAAATCTCAAACTGATACATGTTGATATCCGTTAAATTGGATTAACATCATGAAAACTCATAAATTGATACATCCGTAAGAAATTGAGGGTGAAACTCCAATCCGGTGTAACCATCAACTATCATGTCTCATCTAACTCAACAATTTGACTATAAACTTTCAAAAGATAGTAAATTCATCATACATGTATTAGTTTAAAGTATTATATAATATTTACCCTTTTATTTATTATGTATTTTTGGTCTCGAGCCACTTCTATCTCCTTCCTCTGCCTTTGTATTATAAAGATAGAGAGACCAAACGTTCTGGGAAATCTAGATATTAAAAATCCAATATTAATTAGGCAATTGTCACTCATTAATGGCCCACCATCTCATTTCTTACTTAAAACTTCATATAGGCACCGACCTCATTTATTGTACAAAATTTGGGCTAGAGTTTTTGTTGATACGTGGTGAATTTGGAGTGGATAGCATATACAAAGACAAATTAAATGAGTACAATCGGGTCCAAGTGTCTGAAGTCGTACTACCACACGACTGACATGGCCAGGCGAGAAAGCAACTTACCTCACCTATTAACATCACTTTGCTTTTTATTTTATTTAAAATTAATATTACAAAAAATTTCAAATCAATACACCTTACAACTTATTTAGTTCAAATTAATTTTGTTTGATGATTAAAAATATGTTGATATCGGTTAAATTGGATTAATATCATGAAAACTCATAAATTGATACATTTGTAAGAAATTGAGGATGAAACTCCAATCCAACATAACCATCAACTGTTACGTGTCATCTAATTCAACAATTTGACTGTAAAATTTCAAAAGATTGTAAATTCATCATACATGTATCAGTTTAAAGTATTGTATAATATTTACCCTTTTATTTATTGTGTATTTTTGGTCTCAAGTCGCTTCTATCTCCTTCCTCTGCCTTTGTATTATAAAGATAGAGAGACCAAACGATCTAGGAACTCTAGATATTAAAAATCAAATATTAATCAAGCAATTGTCAGTCATTAATGGCCCACCATCTCATTTCTTACATAAAATTTAATATAGGCACCCACCTCATTTATTGTACAAAATTTGGGCCGGAGTTTTTGTTGATACGTGGTGAATTTGGAGTGGATAGTATATACAAAGACAAATTAAATGAGTACAATCGAGTCCACATGTCTGAAGTCGTACTACCATGCGACTGACATGGCCAGGTGGGAAAGCAACTTACCTCGCCTATTAACATCACTTTGCTTTTTTTTTTTTTTAATTTGAAATTAATATTACAAAAAATTTTAAATCAATACACTTTACAACTTATTTAGTTCAAATTCATTTTTTTGACGATTAAAAATCTCAAACTAATACATGTTGATATCCGTTAAATTGGATTAATATTATGAAAACTCATAAATTGATACATCCATAAGAAATTGAGGGTGAAACTCCAATCCGATATAGCCATCAACTATCACGTGTCATCTAATTCAATAATTTGACTATAAAATTTCAAAAGATAGTAAATTCATCATACATGTATCAGTTTAAAGTATTATATAATATTTACCCTTTTATTTATTATGTATTTTTGGTCTCGAGCCGCTTCTATCTCCTTCCTCTGCCTTTGTATTATAAAGATAGAGAGACCAAACGTTCTAGGAACTCTAGATATTAAAAATCAAATATTAATCAGGCAATTGTCACTCATTAATGGCTCATCATCTCATTTCTTACGTAAAACTTAATATAGGCACCAACCTCATTTATTGTACAAAATTTGGGCTGGAGTTTTTGTTGACATGTGGTGAATTTGGAGTGGATAGCACATACAAAGAGAAATTAAATGAGTACAATCGGGTCCACTTGTCTGAAGTTGTACTACCATGTGACTGACATGGCCAGGTAGGAAAGCAACTTACCTCGCCTATTAACATCACTTTGCCTTTTTTTATTTGAAATTAATATTATGAAAAATTTCAAATCAATATACTTTACAACTTATTTAGTTCAAATTAATTTTTTTGATGATTAAAAATCTCAAACTGATACATGTTGATATCCGTTAAATTGGATTAATATCATGAAAACTCATAAATTGATACATCCGTAAGAAATTGAGGGTGAAACTCCAATCTGGTGTAGCCATCAGCTATCACGTCTCATCTAACTCAACAATTTGACTGTAAAATTTCAAAAGATAATAAATTCATCATACATGTATCAGTTTAAAGTATTATATAATATTTACCCTTTTATTTATTATGTATTTTTGGTCTCAAGCCGCTTCTATCTCCTTCCTCTGCCTTTGTATTATAAAGATAGAGAGACCAAACGTTCTAGGAACTCTAGATATTAAAAATCAAATATTAATCAGGCAATTGTCACTCATTAATGGCCCACCATCTCATTTCTTACATAAAACTTAATATAGGCACCCACCTCATTTATTGTACAAAATTTGGGCCGGAGTTTTTGTTGATATGTGGTGAATTTGGAGTGGATAGCATATACAAACACAAATTAAATGAGTACAATCTGGTCCACTTGTCTGAAGTTGTACTACCACGTGACTGACATGGCCAGGCAGGAAAGCAACTTACCTCGCCTATTAACATCACTTTGCTTTTTTTTATTTGAAGTTAATATTACGAAAAATTTCAAATCAATATACTTTACAACTTATTTAGTTCAAATTAATTTTTTTGATGATTAAAAATCTCAACCTGATAAATGGTTATATCTGTTAAATTGGATTAATATCATGAAAACTCATAAATTGATACATCTGTAAGAAATTGAGGGTGAAACTCCAATCCAGTGTAGCCATCGACTATCACGTCTCATCTAACTCAACAATTTGACTGTAAAATTTCAAAAGATAATAAATTCATCATACATGTATCAGTTTAAAGTATTATATAATATTTACCCTTTTATTTATTATGTATTTTTGGTCTCAAGCCGCTTCTATCTCCTTCCTCTGCCTTTGTATTATAAAGATAGAGAGACCAAACGTTCTAGGAACTCTAGATATTAAAAATCAAATATTAAATACTAATCAGGCAATTGTCACTCATTAATGGCCCACCATCTCATTTCTTACATAAAACTTAATATAGGCACCCACCTCATTTATTGTACAAAATTTGGGCCGGAGTTTTTGTTGATATGTGGTGAATTTGGAGTAAATAGCATATACAAAGACAAATTAAATGAGTACAATCGAATCCACGTGTTCGAAGTCGTACTACCATGCGACTGACATGGCCAGGCGAGAAAGTAACTTACCTCACCTATTAACATCACTTTGCTTTTTATTTTATTTAAAATTAATTTTATAAAAAATTTCAAATCAATACACCTTACAACTTATTTAGTTCAAATTAATTTTGTTTGACGATTAAAAATATGTTGATATCGGTTAAATTGGATTAATATCATGAAAACTCATAAATTGATACAGCCGTAAGAAATTGAGGATGAAACTCCAATCCGGTGCAGCCATCAACTGTTACATGCCATCTAAGTCAACAATTTGACTGGAAAATTTCAAAAGATTGTAAATTCATCATACATGTTTAAATTATTATATAATATTTACCCTTTTATTTATTATGTATTTTTGGTCTCGAGCGGCTTCTATCTCCTTCCTCTGCCTTTGTATTATAAAGATAGAGAGACCAAACGATCTAGGAACTCTAGATATTAAAAATCAAATATTAAATATTAATCAGGCAATTGTCACTCATTAATGGCCCACCATCTCATTTCTTGCATAAAATTTAATATAGGTATCCACCACATTTATTGTACAAAATTTGGGCCGGAGTTTTTGTTGATACGTGGTGAATTTGGAGTGGATAGCATATACAAAGACAAATTAAATGAGTACAATCGAGTCCACGTGTTTGAAGTTGTACTACCGCGCGACTGACATGGCCAGGCGGGAAAGCAACTTACCTCGCCTATTAACATCACTTTGCTTTTTATTTTATTTAAAATAAATATTACGAAAAATTTCAAATCAATACATTGTCCAACTTATTTAGTTCAAATTAATTTTTTGGACGATTAAAAATCTCAAACTGATACATGTTGATATCTGTTAAATTGGATTAATATCATGGAAACTCATAAATTGATACATAAAAATTGAGGGTGAAACTCTAATCAGGTGTAGCCATCAAATGTCACGTGTCATTTAACTCCACAATTTAACTATAAAATTTCAAAAGATGGTAAATTCATCATACATGTATTAGTTTAAAGTATTATATAATATTTAGCCTTTTATTTATTATGTATTTTTGGTCTTGAGTTGCTTCTATCTCCTTCCTCTGCCTTTGTATTATAAAGATAGAGAGACCAAACGTTCTAGGAACTCTAGATATTAAAAATCAAATATTAATCAGGCAATTGTCACTCATTAATGGCCCACCATCTCATTTCTTTTGTAAAACTTAATATAGGCACCCACCTCATTTATTGTACAAAATTTGGGCTGGAGTTTTTGTTGATATGTGGTGAATATGGAGTGGATATCATATACAAAGACAAATTAAATGAGTACAATCGGGTTCACGTGTCTAAACTCGTACTACCATGCGACTGACATGGCCAGGCGGGAAAGCAACTTACCTCGCCTATTAACATCACTTTGCTTTTTATTTTATTTAAAATTAATATTATGAAAAATTTCAAATCAATGCACTTTACAACTTATTTAGTTCAAATTAATTTTTTTGATGATTAAAAATCTCAAACTAATACATGTTGATATCCCTTAAATTGGATTAATATCATGAAAACTCATAAATTGATATATCTGTAAGAAATTGAGGGTGAAACTCCAATCCGATGTAGCCATCAACTGTCATGTACCATCTAACTCAACAATTTCACTGTAAAATTTCAAAAGATAGTAAATTCGTCATACATATATCAGTTTAAAGTATTATATAATATTTACCCTTTTATTTATTATGCATTTTTGGTCTCGAGCCGCTTCTATCTCCTTCCTCTGCCTTTGTATTATAAAGATAGAGAGACCAAACGTTCCGGGAACTCTAGATATTAAAAATCAAATATTAATCAGGCAATTGTCACTCATTAATGGCCCACCATTTTGTAAAACTTAATATAGGCACCCACCTCATTTATTATACAAAATTTGGGCTGGAGTTTTTGTTGATATGTGGTGAATTTGATGTGGATATCATATACAAAGACAAATTAAATGAGTACATTCGGGTTCACGTGTCTGAACTCGTACTACCACGCGACTGACATTGCCAGGCGGGAAAGCAACTTACCTCGCCTATTAACATCACTTTGCTTTTTATTTTATTTAAAATTAATATTACGAAAAATTTCAAATCAATACACTTTACAACTTATTTAGTTTAAATTAATTTTTTTGATGATTAAAAATCTCAAACTGATACATGTTGATATCTATTAAATTGGATTAATATCATGAAAACTAATAAATTGATACATCTGTAAGAAATTGAGGGTGAAACTCCAATCCGATGTAGCCATCAACTGTTACGTATCATCTAACTCAACAATTTCACTGTAAAATTTCAAAAGATAATAAATTCATCATACATGTATCAGTTTAAAGTATTATATAATATTTACCCTTTTATTTATTATGTATTTTTGGTCTTGAGCCGCTTCTATCTCCTTCCTCTGCATTTGTATTATAAAGATAAAGAGACCAAACGTTCTGGGAACTCTAGATATTAAAAATCAAATATTAATCAGGCAATTGTCACTCATTAATGGCCCACCATCTCATTTCTTACATAAAACTTAATATAGGCACCCACCTCATTTATTGTACAAAATTTGGGCCGGAGTTTTTGTTGATACGTGGTGAATTTGGAGTGGATAGCATATACAAAGACAAATTAAATGAGTACAATCGGATCCAGTTGTCTGAAGTCGTACTACCACGCGACTGACATGGCCAGGCAGGAAAGCAACTTACCTCGCCTATTAACATCACTTTGCTTTTATTTTTTTTATTTGAAATTAATATTACAAAAAATGTCAAATCAATACACTTTACAACTTATTTTGTTCAAATTAATTTTTTTGACGATTAAAAATCTAAAACTAACAGATGTTGATATCCGTTAAATTTGATTAATATCATGCAAACTCATAAATTGATACAGCCGTGAGAAATTGAGAGTGAAACTCTAATCCGGTGTAGCCATCAACTATCACGTGTCATCTAATTCAACAATTTGACTATAAAATTTCAAAAGATAGTAAATTCATCCTACATGTATCAGTTTAAAGTATTATATAATATTTACCCTTTTATTTATTATGTATTTTTGGTCTCGAGCCGCTTTTATCTCCTTCCTCTGCCTTTGTATTATAAAGATAGAGAGACCAAACGTTCTGGGAACTCTAGATATTAAAAATCAAATATTAATCAGGCAATTGTCACTCATTAATGGCCCACCATCTCATGTTTTACGTAAAACTTAATATGGGCACCCACCTCATTTATTGTACAAAAACCCTCTTAAAAATAATGTGTGCCATAATAGTAGATAATAAAGAATATTTAAATGACAATTACCAATTGGAAAACCTATATGTAAATGTATATTCGACAAAGATTACTCCAATTTAATAAATAGGTAAGTTGATGCTGATGTTTTCTTCTAAAATCATTATCTTAAATTAAATGCGACAATTAAGTTTTTTTTCTTTTGCTTTATTATAAAGCAATATCTTAATTACTATTGAGGAAAGTGGGAAGAAATGATGTTTTCTCCTAATAAAGCTCAACCATTATACAATATATAATAAATCAGCATAAAGATAATACATCAAGCAAATTATTAACGAGTTGATCATTTGAAGATCTTTTTTGATTTGTCTTTTATTCAATTTCCTTAAAGATAATATTTTAATTTTTTATTTTAATTCTTTTCATAATTATATATAATGATATCTTTATACATATTGTACAACATATCAAAGAAAGGTAAAGTTTCATGGACTCAAATTATGAGTTTCTGCAGTCCTATGATTAGATGAATCCACTTTTTCTCTTCTTTTTGTCCTTACTTCTCCATTTTTCCGAATGCAACCAAAAGCACAGCAAAAGAATCTTCTGATGGGGCTGCGATCGCTCTTTGGGTGGAGAATCCACTGGATGCGCGGAATCCAGAGTGGACCATGCAAACAAAGACAAATAGGACGAGTACGGTAGGCTTGAGTCCCCGGCTATTCACTGAGCCATACTGCTATTTAAGGTGCGTCTAGTAACATTTTTACTCCTAAAAATTAATTTCTTTTGAGAAATAATTTTTTTTCTATTTTTACTTCTTGAAACAATTTTTGAGTAAAATAAGACGTTTGGTAACTACAAAAATTTCTGATCTTCAAATTAGAAAAAAAATAGAAATGCGTTTGGTATCAACAAAAAGATTTGATTTCCTTTTTCCTCGATGGCGGCCGTGACCCGATGGCCGGCCCCTAGGTCGTTGGCCATCGGGGCCGCCGGCTGGCTGCCCTCGGGTCGTCGGGTCGTCGACCGGCGAGCTAAGGTTGATGGCCGACATTCGATCAAGTTTCTAGAAATTATTCTCATGATTAAGAAGTTATTTCTTTTTTACTTTTCATTTCTATATTCTCTGGAACATATTTTTTATTCTGGAGAATAGAAACATTAATAGATGTTACCAAATGGATTTATGTTCTTTTTTTAATCTAGGGAACAAAAGAATAAAAAGATTGACAAGTTGTCAAATGCTGCCTTAGAGAGTTGATACTTGACAGAAGACCCGCCAAAAAGGCACTTAACTCAACTATGATTAACTATTACCCATCACCTTATTCCTTTGTTTTTTTCTTCTTGCCATGTCTGTCTTCCCCCTCCTCCTCTGCCTGTTAGAGAGGAATCGAACGTTGACTTGTTAATTGTCCTCCTTATTGTCCAATCACCTCATTCGTTGCATAAAATTGGAAGATAAGATTTGTGCATGATAATAACAAAATATATTTCATTGAAAATATTAATCAATGAAAATTATTTCAATTGCACGACAATAATGTATATTTAAATATTTCTATGGGCTTTAAAAATATTTTTATTATTAATTTTTATAAGTGATATAATCTATTATTTTTAGAAAATACTTTATGAAGTATTCAATTCCTACAAAACAAACATACTCTGAGGGAAAAAGGTCACAAAAAACTCCAAATTATGTCCGCTCTAACACTTTTTCCCGATTATAGAAAGAGCACTCAAAGGAAAGGTAACACCTAAATGCAAAAAAAGCATCGCATAGATAACAAAGGTAGCTTACACCATAACATTGCCTAAGTCTATAACTAGGGAGCAGCTTGTTCAGGGTATCAATACAAATTTAGGGTCTCTTTGTTTCATAAAAAATAAATGTTTTGAAAATCATTTTCCTAAAATTGATTGATTTTATCACTTTGAAAAAAGAGATTGGAACTCAGAAATATGTTGAAATTGCTAAAAGAGATTAAAACTTAAAGATAAGAAGCCTTTTCACCTTTGAAGAAGATCATAAGAGCACAACGAAGCTCAAATAAATTAACTTGATCTAGGTAACAAATTACGCCCAGCATAGGAGCGGGCTAGGCCTTAAATTGTCCATTGATCACCTCTATTCTGTAACTTTTTGTTTCTTTACCTCCTCTCCTAACTTCCCATAGCTACTAAAACTCCTCCAGCTCAACGCATGGAATGACAACCATATTTAGTTAGTATCGTTGATATTAAGATAGGACTCTAAAATAGCCAAGACTCTTTCTGATAAGAAGAAAGGAAAATATTTTGCCAAATTTCCTTGTAGAAGTTTTCTAATGGTACTTGCCATACCTTTGCAATTCCCAGTTGGGCACTAGTGACTTGTCGGTGCCACTAGGCCGAGAAGACCTCATCATTGCTACAAATGCATTTCGAAGGTGTAACGGCGGACACTGGTACTGGTTCTTGAGACATAACTAGCGTACTTAGAGCATCTTTCAACATCCTCAAAAAATCAGGAATTCTAAAAGACCCGTAATGTTTTGTTGCGTGAATACATCAATATATACCTCGACGACCCAACGAACTATTTAATATCTATTTGGATTATCTTTTGTTGTGTAGACACGATTATCTGAGGGTGCGTGCGTGTTATGTGGGAGAGACTACTACTCATCGGTCTCCCTAGATGGTGTGATAGAAGAAGTAACTCTTCTTTGCAACTCTTCCAGAAATACGTTATTTTCGTTTTCCCATGCCAACGACACGTTTCGTGACAATCACTTTAATTGTGGTGGTGTTGCTATTCATTCACCTCTGGTGTCTCTCTCATGCATTTCTTCTTTTCATGCCTTTTGACTCGTGTCGTCGTTTTTGCTTTATGGAAACGAGAAAGTGACACGAAGGTTCAGCGATGAGTCTTGAGCTAGCGGCAAGTCAGCAGGTGGGGAAGGTGACTTGCCAGTTCCCACAAAACCAACCAGATGTTGAAATAGCAGCCCCAAAGCAACCTCGCCTGACCCAAAGATACTCTTGGCTGGTAGGTAAGGCAGTGCATGGCAATGTTTCTACTTTTCAATTTTTCTGTGTTTTTGTTTCCTGAAATAGAAAAAGAACAGAAATTCGTTTAGTAACGTCAATTGATTTTTCTATTTCCTCGAATAAAAAGTTATCACTGGGAATAGATTTGGAGTAGAAATGAGAAGTAGAAATAAGTAATTTCTTATTCTTGGGAGCAATTTCTAGAAACTTATTTTTTGGGGACTACTCATCGCCCATAGCACATTGCTGCCTGTTGCCTGCCCTTGGCCGCCGGTCGTCCCCACCCTCTCGCCAACCTCTCGCTGACCTCTCGCCGCCACCCTTCGCTCGGTAGTCAGTGACCCGGCACGATTGGCGATTGACAACCTGGCACGATGGGCGGTGAATTGGCGTGACGGGCAGTGGCAACCCGGTGCAATCGGTGACTAGCAACCTGGCGTGACGAGCAGCGCTAACTGGCGACTGGCGTGGGTGGGTGGCAGGTGGCAACTGGCGATCGACGGCCGGCGGGGAGGGGTGGCTAAGGACCAGCAACCAACAGACGTTTGGTGCCAGTCGACGCTTGTCGTCGAGCGGCCGTTGGTTACTGGCTGCCGCTGGGTGGTCATCGGTTGTTGGTTGCTACCCATCGCCACCTGCTTGCCAGCCTCTTGCCGCTGCCCTTTGCTCGATGGCTAGTGACCGGCGACCCGGCGCAACGGGCGGCGGTGACTGGCGATAGGTGTGGGCAGGTGGGTGGTGGCCGATGGGCTATAGGTGGCAGAGGCCAGTGACCGACGACAGATAGTCGCTAACCGAGGGCTAGTCTTGGACCCAACTAAGGCCAACCTTGCCAACCACAAGGCCGGTCAAAGTGCCAACCAGTGGACCGACCCTCTCAGCCAATTGACCGCCCAAGAGAACGGTTTAGATAATCAAGAGGCGCGATGGCCGAACATCGGGCACGCGTGATTCAATTTTTTAAGGGCGCACCAAGTAATCTCTCTTTTGGCCCCGGAACCAATTTAGATGATGGATTTCTTCAGACCGTTTTCTTAGGGAAGAAAAAGACAAAGCAAGAATTCTCTAGAAACCTCTCATTTAATAAAGGGGGTTAGTTGTGCTTTGAATTGTCAAAGTCCAAGATTGGCAATGACAGGTTAAAAATATCTTTGTTGGCCAAGAAAAGGTGTGCCGCATGCATGGACCAATCGGGAATTGATACCTGAACCTCTCATCATGAATCTAAAGAGCCTAGGCGCCAAGTTGGCAACATAGACCTTATCATCTTCAAGTTATATTATTTGTTCATAAATGAGGGTGTATAAGTGGTCCAATGAGAAGATGAAAAGCGGGCCATCATTGATGACATCTAGAACCTAGATTGCCAAGCAAAATCCAATAGGCATGCCAGCTCATTCCCTAGGCATGATAATTGGTCAAGTAGGCTTGCCAACAAAGAACAATAGGCAAGCCACTTGGAAACAAAGGGTAGACCATTTGGCTCGGTAATGATGGTGTCAAGAAATATAAATAGGAGGAACCCTCCTCATTTTTCACCCTTTACCATCCTCCTCCTCCTTCCTCCTCTTGGATGCCTCCTCCTCTTTCCTCTCGCTCTCTCTCTCCTTTGGCCTCAAGCAAGCCGCCCCTCCTTTTCTAGTTTGTGCTTTTAGTTTCGAGATTCATCCAGGTAAATGTAGTTTCTTCCTTTTTCTAGTTTTATTCACGACATCCATGACCCTAGCAAAATTCTCTCTCGACTAAGCCGATGGTAGGTCAATTGATGTTTGTGCATGTTATGTATTTTAAAGCTTTGGTTCATGCACATGAATTCTTGCATGATCATAACAAGCCGCCCATCCCTCTCTAGTTTGTGTTCTTAGTTTCAAGGTTCATCTAGGTAAGTGTAGTTTCTTCCTTTTTCTAGTATTATTCACGACATCCACAACCCTAGGAAATTCTCTCTCAAACAAGCCGAGGGTAGGTTGATTGATGTTTGTGCATGTTATGTATCTTAAAGCTTTGGTTCATGCACATGAGTTCTTGCATGACCATAACAAGCTGCCCCTCCCTCTCTAGTTTGTGTTTTTAGTTTCGAGATTCATCCAGGTAAGTGTAGTTTCTTTCTTTTTCTAGTATTATTCACGACATCCATGACCCTAGGAAATTCTCTCTTGAATAAGTCGAGGGTAGGTTGATTGATGTTTGTGCATGTTATGTATTTTAAAGCTTTGGTTCGTGTACATGAGTTCTTGCATGACCACAATGAGACCATGGTTCATTGCTTATGTTCGGTACAAGTCGAGGTTCACCCATAGCCATAAGATGTGATTCTATACTGAGGCATACTGAGTTCATGTCTTGGATTGGTGCGAGGTTCATTTATGCTTGTTATTCGAGTGGAGCCTTGGGCTTAGGCTTGTTCATGGAATCATTAACAAGGGAATTCATGATTTCATCGCACGTGCATAATATTTGAGCATGGAATTCATGTTTCACGGCACGTGCATGATGCTTGAGTACGCCCTTGAAAGAGGATAAGTGCTCAAGTAAGTAAGAAAAGATGAGAACGGAGTTCGAGTCCTCGAAATTTTAGCAAGAACTAGGTTCGAGTCCTAGAGGCTAGCAAGAAACTTGGGTTCGAGTCTTGAGCATATTAGCTGGGTTTGAGTCCTAGAAGCCAGCAAAAAGCTAGAAGCTCAGATTAAAGCCCGAATTGAATTGGGTTCAAGTCCCAAGACGGCTTTAGAAAAGACTTAGATTCGAGTTCCGAGCATAAGAAAAAAGTTAAATTGTATAACATGCATGAATAAGGCTTGCAAACTAGAAGTGCATAAGTTCGTTGCATACATCACGCATCAAGAATTATTGCAACAGTTGCCAATTATACGTGCAAGAGGCATAGATGTATCTTTTCAATTGATCTGCTTTCCACACTGTTTGCATGAGATATCTTGACTAGAGTTGATGATTAAGTGATGCGCTAGTCGAAGTTTAGAAGCTATGCTTATTGAGTATCTCAAGCACTCACCCATGTTTCTTTTATAGGTACTTAGAATATGGCTGTCGTGCATTTTGGTTGTCCTACAAAAATTTATACTACTACGGATGTAATAGATGTAGATACTGATATTACCTATCGCAAGGTCTCATCCACTATATGGATTGAACAAGGATTGGATGAACTAGTTCCGATGTACTTTGAAGCCTGGTTTAGGTGGTACGAGGACACTTGGATCAGACCTCTCCATGGGTTCAACAATCCGAACCATAATGATAATGATGATCCATCTGAGGAATCGAACTAAGTTTTATGTACCAGCCCGAAGTAGAAAAGGGTTCCCAATTTTGGATAATGTTTGCCGTAGTGGAGTTAAGGATACCCTATCCATATGATGTATGTAAAACAGCCCTTTTGATGTAACAAAGTAGGTGCGACCGGATGAAGTTATATAGTAATCACTACTCATAATATATGAAGTGTGTTTGTGATACTCGTATCCCATGTTTCCAACATTATGTGTGTCGGGGTTTTTCATGTTCACATGTTTCGTATGCACATAAATATGAGACAAATGAATTGAAGACGGTGATAAAGCCTGGGATGTTGTAAAATAACCCGTAACTCGTCCTTCGAGTTAAGGGAGTGTCACAACATCTCTTTCTCATCAATGAGAATCCCGTTGGCATAGGGGCATCCTGTCAGCATGGGACATCATCGTCACCTCAAGTGGTAATGGTTCTCACATATGGTGTATCACACGAGTCAGTTTTATCTTCATTCTTTAGCCGACTCATACAGAGGCCCTAAGGTATGCTCATTTACATATGCATGTGCTATGGATCCTAATACCAAACTACATACCATATCAAGAGCGATCCTTAGTTTGTGACTTGAACCAAGCATCTAACATAAGTTCCCACACCAAACAAGACTTAGAATCAGCATGCTTCAATGCCATACTAAGACCTCATGGACTTGGGCTATTCTCATTCCAAATGAGACTAGGATCTAGCATGCCTCAATTCCAATCCAAGATCTCGTGGCCTTAGGTAATCGCCATACCAAACAAGACTTGGGAAGTGGCATGCCTCAATAGCGATTCAAGGTCTTGTGGTTTGAGCGACCTCACCTCACATTGATTCAAAGCTAGATGAACCTAGGCCTTGTCCTAAGCGTGAACACACTCAAGCACACATTCAAGAGCAAGCATGAGCAAGTCATATAAATAATTGCACATCATACCCACGGCTTGAATGGGTGAGCACCTTACTAGACACAACAATGGAGTGTATTGCCCTAGAGGAGAGTTAGGGAATCTTACTTATCTCGATAAACCTTGAGAACTTTAGAGAAAATGGCTTGGTGAGGGTGGCATATTCACTAACAACATTTTGATGCAAGAAATCCTTCATCAAGTTAAGAAAAAAAAAAGAAAATATTTTCATTCTCCAAGTGAGCTGAGGAGAAGTCAAAGAGTGAAGAAAGCGAAAGATTTCGATTCTATGATAGAAGGTCATATGAAAAATATTGAGAGTAAATTACCTATGTAATTTCACTTGGATGAACATCCGAGAACTGTCAATGAGACAATGTCATCTAGAAATGCATCATATGAAAAGAAGCAATTGATGATGAAAGGAGACATTGGGGAAGAATTTTCAATACTGTGACGGATAGCCGATATAAAACTTTTCAATCCTACACAAATCCCTCATATGTTTAGAATGCCTTAGAGACTAATTACAATATTGACATGTTTTGAAATATTTTGGATTAACCAAGATTTATGAACAATTGTGTCTAAGCAAGTAGAAGAACTACAAATATATTGCCAAAAACAAAGGACTTATAATCATATATCTTTTCAAGTTGCTACTATTATTTCCCCTCCTTCCTTTTCTTTGTTTTCTTCTTCTTTTCCCTTAATATTTTTTTCGTTGGTCCCTTTTCGATCAAGTCAACTTTCCTCCTTTTTTTTATCTGACCGAAAAAAAACCTTTCCTCTTTTTTTTTTCCTCCCCTACCAAATGTTACACTTTCCATCAAGTATTTTTCGTACTTCGAATTACATTCCACGAGTTTCACGCAGACTCCAGCTTACGCATTGCTTAACTCAGGTTGCCTGAAGCAGGACATCCGTTCCCATCTGCTAAATTTTCAGGTATAATTGACTCTGTGCCCTCAATAGTCACCTTTCTGTTATTGTGTTCTCCAGATTTAAAATCTATTCGATAACTGTTGCCTTACTGTAATACTCATGCTGGCTAAAAGAATTCCTTCCAGGATCTGGTGAGACAGCGACGATAAAATGGGAAATAAGGAAACCCTGGCAAAAGTCAAGAATTTGTGGATGAAGTTCAATGTCCGTGGGGCAATCCTTACGAGCCTATCTCTACAAGTCTTTCTCATTTTTTTGGCACCCATTCGAAAGAGGTCTTCAAACAGGTGGATCTTGATGCTCATCTGGTCAGCTTACTTGGGTGCCGACTTGGTCGCCAACTATGCCTTCGGACTCATTTCCAGAGCCCAAGTCAGTGGTGGTACTTCAGACTCCAAGGCTGATGCATATAGTGACCTTTTGTCATTCTGGGCTCCATTTCTTCTGCTACATCTCGGAGGACCAGACACCATAACTGCTTTTGCACTCGAGGATAATGAGCTGTGGCGTAGGCACCTGCTTAATCTCTTATTCCAGCTAGGCATTGCAGGTTATGTCTTTTATCAATCCTTTCCCAGTAGCAAGCTAATCGTGCCTACCATCCTCATGTTTATTGGTGGAACCATTAAATACATAGAGCGAACACGTGCTCTGCATCTTGCCAGCTTCAACAAATTCCGTGGCTCCTTACTCCCACCTGCTGATGCTGGGCCGAACTATGCCAAGCTCGTAGAAGAATACATTACCACTAAGAAGTTGGCCATGGTGCCGGAGTCCAAATTTCAATCGGTACATGTAAGAGCGGAAGATGGAAACGGTTTGGACGACAGAACGGTCATTAAAGAGGCGTTCTTTTACTTCACAACCTTCAAAGGCCTCCTTGTGAATCTCATCTTCAGCTTCCGTGAACGCAACAACAGCAGCCGATTTTTTGGGAACAGAACTGCAAAGGATGCTTTTCGGGTCATTGAGGCTGAGCTCAACTTCTTTTATGATGTTCTTTATACCAAGGCTGCCATTGTTCACGGTCCAACAGGGTACATTTTCCGAGGTATCTCAATTGGCTCCATTGTTTCTGCCTTTGCATTTTTCAAAGTCCTGAACAAGCATGGTTTTCAGGAATATGATTTACAGATTACATACACCTTGCTCCTTGGAGCTATTGGCCTGGAATTTGTAGCTCTCGGTAGGCTCATTTGCTCTGACTGGACAATTGCAAATACAGCAACATCTGAGAGCATCTTCATCAAGTTCCTCCTCAAATTCAAATCTGAAAGTTCACCATTTGCATTGCATGTACTACATGCTAGATGGTCTAAATCTATCTTCCAGTACAATTTTTTAGATTCCCGGCTAAGAAAGTGGCCAAAATGGATTGAGAATCTCCTTGGTCTCGTATCTCTAGAAGAATTGTTTGATGACTTGAAGTCCGGACGAGTAGAACAATACAGTGAAAAATTCGGTGAACTGATTTTTGATGAGCTGAAACGGAAGGCATTTTGGGGAAGCACAAATGAGATTTGTGCTTCTCGAGGTACATGGGCTTTGGAGCATACTAAAACAGAGCGAAATTGCGACAAACTGCTTCCATTCATTTGTGATGTTGATTATGGAAAGAGCCTTTTGCTGTGGCACATCGCCACCGAACTCTGTTACAACATTGACAAAAGTACAAATAACCACCGTAGAACCAGTAAAGTCTTGTCAGATTACATGCTTCATCTTATGATCAAACAACCTGGTATGATGTCTGCTGTGGCTGGGATTGGCCAAATAAGGTTTCGAGACACTTGTGCTGAGGCAGACAGGTTCTTCGATGAAAAAATCTTGCATAAGAGGAAAACAAGCAAAACTAGTGCTTGCCGAATTCTACTCTCCGTTCCTACAGTATTGAATCCAGCTGTAGTGAAAGGAGACAGGAGCAAGTCTGCGCTCTTTGATGCGTGTATTCTCGCTAAAGAGTTGGAGAAATTTCAGGACAACAAGTGGGACATCATGAGTGAAGTTTGGGTGGAATTGCTGGCGTATGCTGCTGTTCATTGCCAACCGTTCATGCACGCTCAACAACTTAGTAAAGGTGGAGAACTTCTCACCTTGGTTTGGTTATTGATGGTGCAACTTGGCCTGAGCGAACAATTCCAAATAGAAGATGGTCACCTTTCAGCTAAGCTGTACTGATTGATAGTTGCTGAGTCGGCAAAAGATGAGGCTCCAACGTGCAAATTCCATTGAAAATCTCATGGGAGGAGTCTCACTTTGATTACCCCTTTGTTTCGTTTCTTCGTGTATTTAGCGGGCTTATTTGCTCTGACTGCACAATGCTTAGTGTCCTTCCCTGAATACTCTAGCTGTTCAATTTCTCTAACATCCTGCGTATTTGTGCACTTCTTTGAACCAAATGAGAGATGCTCACACAAATTACACACAATCGCACCAGTTTAATATTTGTGTCCCAAGTTTAATATTGTGCCGGTAATAGAAACTCGCATTTTTAAGTCAAAGTAAGAGAGTATTTGTTGCTTCGTCTGAAACATGTTCCATTCAAAGGAAAGTAACTGGTGTTTTGCTTCGAATCTGGGTCGAAATAAGTGTGATCATTAACGGTTTAACATAAGATATGATTTTGACGGTCTAGCTACTCTGGTTTGCGGCCAAAGACATTGTAGTTGAATATGCCTCGTTATCCATCGCGCATAGGCACGCATATAATGTATCTTCATAGAGTGATCATCTGCGCATACATGCACACTCATTCACATGCACAAAATTGAACACCGGACGTTTGATAATAGAGATAATACCGGAGATCTCGCACTTTAGAAGTAGCCATGCGACAACGCATTTGGAAGCAAAAATATTAGAGGCAATGATGTACTGCAAAATTGGCACGCTGTAATTTAGTGCAAACCAGGCCAACCCCATGTGAGCCCGACCACTCAAGTGGTGGTCCCCCGAAGAAATGGCCGGCGAGCCCTGCTGGCCTCGGCGATGAACATTGACACGACATAAGGAGGAAGATGAACAGTCGTGTGGAAAAAGAACAAAATGAAAAAATTTAGAAAATTTTAAAGAAATTGCAAATGACATCGTATCGATTCATTTTTTCCACATCGAATGTTGATCATGTCACGTAAGATAGTTAACACTAACAAAACCATCACGTTGGTGATTTCCAGCCTTAATTGGTTGAATGGATTATATTGGCCAAATTAGAAAATTTAAAACAGAGTTGACATTCGTACAATAAGTTCATATTTTTTTGGGCAATTTCGTTATTTGCACTAAAATATTGGACCATACTTTTGTCTAGTAATTTTAAGTTTTTAGATAATTTGATAGTGATTTCACAAAATTCTACATTATGACGGGCTGCATAAGGGACTCGACATTCTAATCTTTCACATCCCTTATTTATATTCCCATTTTCAGTTAGAGTTTCAAGGTTTAGTCTTGGGCCAAATCACAGGCCTATATGCATGAAAAAATTACATTTATCAATCACGCAACTGACAAGATATAATCAATTTGCATGATATCCATCCTAACTAAATTTATGTTTGAACTTAAGAACTCACTTTTCTTTTTAGTCAGATTTTTCGCGTGGCTTGTCCGTTATATGAAATACTTTCTCGCATGTATAGGGGAGTTTAGAGTATTGAAAAATTTATAGTTAAACATTAGACGGGGCATTTATCTAACATATTAATTGAGCTTTTGATCTTTAAGCTGGGAGTGGCTTCGAAATTTTACCTTCAGCATCCATGTGGTAGAGTAAATGATAAAATATGCTAGTTGAGCTCCAAATTGAGTGTCAATATATCGTACAATAATGAAATTATTAAACATGATAAGGTTATGTCCCAATACAAAGTAATTTTGGATGTCGTTTTTTTCAATCTCTAACTATGTTATTCATCTTCAACTCTCACATCGAAGTTTCTGGTGCTGATAACTCTCTAAATTACCGGCTAAAAGAAGGTATTCCTAAGGTACGTCTAACCCGAACATTTGGCATTCTTATTGCTTTTAGCACTCAAATAAGATATTCTCGTGATAGTAATAAAACGAGAAGGCTTTGAATGATTTGTCCAGTTTTTTAGCTTTATATGATCTGTCCAGCTTTTCAAATCTCATGGTCTGTTTATCGAACACAACCATACTAGGTACAATTTCCTAAGTTCTTTCTGATTTCAATTGGCTTGAGTGACAGAGAATATGTGAACATATATTACAGAGATTTTAGCACTAACCTCTTGGAAGGTTCAAATTCATTTTGAAATTCTCTGTACAAATACCTGATTTACAGTCTAACAGAGTAATTCTACCACTTCTTGTTTCCCATAGATGAGTTACTTCATCTTGGTAAAAATAATGTAGAGAACTACACGTCTCCAATTTCTGTGGCATTCTTCAATCTCCATACCAAAAGTTTCACACAGTTACCCATTTGACAACTTGTGAGATACATTATAATTATTACCGCATTTAAAACAAGAGACTATTAGTTTCCTTTAGTAAAGTTGATTCTGACTGTTCAATTGACCTTTTTTGGCCATGGAGTGAAGCCTTAAGAACAAAAATAGGTTTTCCCCTATCCTTGGTATGGGTCCCCCAAAGTTTTTCTGATATGGGTGTGTGAGAGGGGCATCAAGGCCTAGGCCTCTGCCACTTGCAACTGCTTGTTCCATGCACAAGATTCCACAATGTGCGTGCTTGATTCAATTTGAAGTTCTGAGTGAATTGTCTATGATATTTTGTCCGTAAATTAGTGAGTTAAAGCTGCCGCCTGTGTAAGTAAGGCCGCTTATCTACCTTTATTAAAAAGTAGTCCTTAGGTAATTCTGTATGAATCTATACTGAAAAAAACAATGCAATTATTACATATAAAGAAAATAATCTTAATGGGGCTATCAATCAAAATTGGGCACAGTTACGTTTTCACCAATTTGTAGTGGCCTTAATTTGACATTTTCATTAGTGTTGACACATAAATTTTGCTTACCTATTTAAGTTATAATAGCATAGAAAATTAGAAGTTAATTTTTAACTTCTAAAAAAAATTCTTGAAATTGCATGGTATATAGACATTATGAGCATTTGCACTAATAGCAATATAAAATAAAATTTAATAAAAACTAATTAAAAATGTTATTATTATTTATAAAGAAAACACCGGGCCGAGCCGGCCATCTTTTTTTTTTTGCTTCCTTTTCCTTTTCTCTGGCCAGCCCACTTTTCCTCTCTTCCCCCCCCCCCCCCAAGCCCGGCCTCTTCCTTCCTCGTCCACGTCACGCCTTTTGCAGCAAAGGACGAGGTACGACGGGGAACGTCGCGCGACACGTCCGGTCGAGGGCAGACCGGCGGCGGCAAGCAGCTGGCACGCAGGAGGACATGCGCGTCGCTGCTTAAAAGCAAGAGAGGGGCGTGAGTCTTCGTGGGGGGGGGGGGGGGGTGGGGAAAGTTTTTGGTGAGTCCGAGAGAGAAATCCAGCAGAGGTGTGATCAGGGGTGATCGCTCGTTCGGGCGAGAGAAGAGAAGGACCGAGAGAGATAGGTCGAGAGAGTGAGAGCTGAGATCGAGCAGAGAGCAAGAGGGAGCCTCGGCCGACACCTCGGCCTCGCACGAGCTCCGTTCGACGACCGCTTCCGGTAGACGTCCTCGAGCCGAATTGGTAAGCCTTGTTCTTCCCTCTGTTTGTGGCCTGTTTGGGACGCAGGGCCGGGGTTGTGGCGGCCGGCTCACGCAAACTTCGGCCCTTAGTCCTTAGCTAGGTCTTTGTGTGTTGTTGGTTGTTTACTGAGGATCCTGACCCGGTTCGAGTCCCGAATGTACCGGAAACCTTTCGATTCGGTAGCGCACGACATGTGTTGTTAAAATGCCTGAACAGAGCAATGCGCTCTGTTTCGAATCTAAGAATACGTTTCTGTTGTTCTTTGTTGCGGGTAGTGGCCGGAGAGGTTAAGTGGCGGCGGCGTTTCTTTAAGAGGGGTTATCGTTGTTGAAGTCTTTGGTGACCGGTGAAGGACGTTGGTGGCTGGAGATGCCATGGTCGGTCGAGTAGTGGCGTTGGTTCGGCGAAAGCCGAGAATAGCTGGAGACGGAGCTCCGTCGCGGTCGCTCGTTCGTGGCTGTGTCGGGGAAGACGATGATGAAAGGAAGAAGGCCGGAAGCCGGTCGTGTGAAAGTTTTGATTAGGTGGGAGTTGAGTTGATTTAGTGGGCTGGATTAGGACTTAGGGAATAGGATGGGCTTGGTTTAGTTTAATAGGCTTAGGGCTTAGATGAGCATGTTGGGTTTTGTTGGGCGAATTGAAAGGAGGCTTGTCATGGGCGCTCAGAATTTTGGGCTGGAGTGTTAATGTTGGGCTTAATTAAATGCTGGGAGAATTGGGCTTTTTATTTAATGAGTTGAGCCCCATTCGTTTTAAATTAAAGCCTCCTAATGCGCAGAGCCCATTTCATGCCCTTGAGCCCCAGTTCGAGAGACCAGACCGCAGCCCATATCCGGACCCGGCCCGGACCCCTATTTTCGGTTTAAAAATATTTAAAAAAATTTAAAAATTTAAAAACTTCAGGAAAAACCAGAAATCTTTAGAAAAAGCTTAAATTTTTTTTTTTTAGTAGATTCCTCTTAGAGTTTGTGAAAATCCTTTAATAAAAATTGAAATCCAATTGAATGAGCCTTTAAAGCTTTACCATAGGAATTTTTGGATGCCATCAGATGATACTAGGTTGCTAGTTGTATTGTTCATTTCAATTATGTTTGATTGCACCTTCTTCATACATTGAGTGTTATTTTCACTTTTTAAAATGGTTAGGATGAACCTTAAAATCTTCAATAGGCCGTCTAACACTTTGGTTAGCAAATAGTCATGTTTAGATACCAAAAGGGCATTCATTCTAGAACTAATGTAATCGAGTTCCCAATTCTAATATCTCTAGTTACGCAAAAAGGGAGACATTCTCTCATATTTCACTTGATTTCTAACCGACTTCAATAGGCTAGTGGCTACTCTTTTTAATTAATGAAAATTGAACATCTAATGTCATGCAAGGTACAGATTTGGAAGAATCCACGCTTTATAAGTACCTATAAATCTATTCCCCTGGGGGCGGCCCCTTGAGGGTAGGTTTTCACAATAAGATTTCAAAGGGAGATGTGATGAAAGAAACTATATTATCATGGAAAATAATGTAAAGACTAGTTGGGTTAGTCAAACAAAATACAAGGACTGAATTTGAACATTCCTAAAGGTATAAGGACTAAAAGTATAAATTTTTAGAAACTTGTAGACTTAGGCACCACGTTTTGATTTTTCAGTACTCACTCAGCATATTCCAAACATATATGGACTGAAAATTGAATTTTGTCCTAAAATTGTCACTAGAGATAAGTTGAGAGATTAAACATCGACGAAAGATAATACATCGACCAAAAATGAGTGCGAGTAAATATTACTAATTTCCCCCAAATATATTTTTGAGAAGTCTACTATTAGTAACAACAGTTTATCTTTGAATAGGTTGTCCATATCCTATGTATTTTCTTCCCACGGTGTTGTTTTGAAAAGAAAGATCAAAAATATCATTTCTTTGTGATTCTCCACTAAATATTTTTTAAATAAACTGATGTCTTTTTTTTTTCTTTTTTCTTTTTTTCTCTTTTAAAATGGACTAAGTATTGCTTCTGATTTTTTTAATACTTCTCTACTATTCCTTTCGACATATTGACGTTGATTTCAAAAGTCAAGTGATATTTGTGATAGATTTTATTTGCATGGTCACTCTTATATAGTTGGCATTTGGCGGAATTTATTTACAAAATCTTTTTTTTGGTCTGTAAAATTTATTTATGTGACGGCCCGAGCGACGATGCGCGAGGAGGAGGGATGGCGGTGCGTTTGCGCCTCGGTCCTCGGACGTGCGCAAGGGAGGAGAGGATATGTCTCTTGTCCCACATCGCCTAGGGAGGGAGTCCTGGGCTAGCTTATAAGCATATGGGTTCTCTATTTGTACATACGCGTTTTAAAACCGTGCGGGTCTTGGCCCAAAGCGGACAATATGTGTACGGTGGCGTGGCGAACCCAGGATGTTACTGGTGGTATCAGAGCCGACTCCTAACCGCGTGTGGGACCAACAGCGAGGACGCTGTGCCCGAAGGGGGGAAAATGTGACGGCCCGAGCGACGGTGCGCGAGGAGGAGGAGGGATGGCGGTGCGTCCACGCCTCGGTCCTCGAACGTGCGCAAGGGAGGAGAGGATATGTCTCTTGTTCCACATCGCCTAGGGAGGGAGTCATGGGCTAGCTTATAAGCATATGGGTTCTCTACTTGTACATACGCGTTTTAAAACCGTGCGGGCCTCGGCCCAAAGCGGACATCAGAGCCGACTCCTGACCGCGTGTGGGACCAACAGCGAGGACGCTGTGCTTGAAGGGGAGAGAATGTGACGGCCCGAGCGACGGTGCGCGAGGAGGAGGAGGGATGGCGGTGCGTCCGCGCCTCGGTTCTCGGACATGCCCAAGGGAGGAGAGGATATGTCTCTCGTCCCACATCGCATAGGGAGGAAGTCCTGGGCTAGCTTATAAGCATATGGGTTCTCTACTTGTACATACGCGTTTTAAAACCGTGCGGGCCTCGGCCCAAAGCGGACATCAGAGCCGACTCCTAACCGCATGTGGGACCAACAGCGAGGACGCTGTGCTTGAAGGGGGGAGAATGTGACGGCCCGAGTGACGGTGCGTGAGGAGGAGGGATGGCGGTGCGTCCGCACCTCGGTCCTCAGACGTGCACAAGGGAGGAGAGGATATGTCTCTTGTCCCACATCGCCTAGGGAGGGAGTCCTGGGCTAGCTTATAAGCATATGGGTTCTCTACTTGTACATACGGGTTTTAAAACCGTGCGGGCCTCGGCCCAAAGCGAACAATATGTATACAGTGGCGAACCCAGGATGTTACAATTTACATAATACTAAGTACCTTTAAGTACATGTGTTACTCCTCCAATAATGACGCGTAGCTTCTTTTACATCTTGTGCACAGTTCATTGAAATCTTACGAATAATACTTGTTTCCCAAACTTGCATAGTTAATGTAACTTCTTTTATGAACACGATTTCTTAAGTGTCAACACGATTTAAGGTCAATTAGAAATCACTATATTCTATCAATTTACGATTTTTTTATTGGGGGCAAAATTAATAATGCGTCGTCATTATTACCAATGAGTAAACTTTTCTGTCTTTTTTCTTATGTTGTCTCATGTTTTGTCTCTTTTGTGATGGTCATAAGTTACATATGACATCTAAGTAGCTTGCCAATCGTCATTACATATTGCAAAATGGTAAAGCTCTGAAATTATTATTCTTTGTTAAATATATTTTAAATCAACTAGTGTCCTTGTTTTGTGGGAAAAAGAAGGGGAAAAATTTCAAAAAAGTCTTAAATATATTGTATCGGTATCAATTTAATTCTTTTTTTTTTGTAATTTTTTTTCTTTCTTTCTTTTTTCTTCATTTTGGTCAGTGAGGGTAACCGGCTGCTGGTGAGGGCTTGGATGAGGGCCAGGACCCTCACCGGTCAAAATGAAGGGAAATAAAAAAGAAAGAACAAAAAATGTGACTTCATGATTGTGAACTTTCCCAAGAAGTTGCATTCTTCTTTCATGTTCTTGATGCTATTTGAGATGCCACGATTCTGCTTAAAATAGGGTTAAGTCTAGTCACATCCCTCCTTTAAGACTTTCTCTTGGACTCTAATTGTGACTTCATGAATGTGAACTTGGTCAATTTGGCAAAGAAAGAGTTAAGATCGATAGCATTATATGCTTCCCGTGCTTTCGGCTGTGAAACCGTGGTTGCAGGCTCGATTATTGTCATGGGGAATTTATAGTTAAGTGGGAGGTCATAATGATGGACTTTTATGCTAGTTCCTTTACACGACCGCATCCCTAGTTTAAAAAATAAACAATAGAAAGAAGAAAGATGATAGGCAATGTTAGAATTCGAGCACCAGATTTGTGCTTTGATACTTTGTTAAATGAATTCAACTTTCTAAAAATTCGAATTGTTGAAATTGTAATGGGTCAAAAATGAAAAAACATTTCAGGGCATATTACTTTACACGTATTATATATTAAACCTTGAATATGAATGTCAAGAGCGTGGCTTCACACTAAGACATTTCAGTCTCCATCTTCTCTACTCTTTCTAAATAAGAGCAAACGCCATTCATCTTCCTTTTCCTCATTCAAATGTGAAAATCTTACCAACACGCTATAAGGACGAATGCTCCATGCTGTTCAAGGAATTTTTTTTTTTTCTGATTAACAACTAATCATAAATATATCTTTTTTTCCACATTTCTCTTCGACTATTTTCAATATAATGATTACACATGACAATGACCGGATAATTTTGGAAAAATATGGTCAGATTCAACAGCTCAATAAGGAAATCAGCAGCAGTTGATGAAGCAATAAATTTCAGACATTCAGATATCATCTTGTGAGAAGGAGATTACAAAAGCCATTGACTCACTTAATACAAGCCCAAGACCAAAGAAAGAAACAACAAAAAATTTCCAAACTAAATTATTAGCTCTTGATATCGTAATAGCCACGGATGATCGTCTGGCGAGCATGGAATGAAAGGCACGAAACCTCGCCCGCCAAACACAGGCCTCATGAAGGCATGGTCGAATTTTCACCAGTAATGGTGCACCGTGTGAGAAGGCATGCTCAGGAGCTTGCACAAACTGCTTGGTCAGAGTATGCTTTTGCCGTTCCGGTGAGACTCTGAGTAGCATCCGTTGCTGGGTGGTGGCTGAGAGGAGGATTTGGGACGTGATGGCTTGGAAGATGTCATGCTGCAAAGCATTTGGACGAAGGAAGCAATTGTATCAATGAATGATATATAGAGACACAAGCTACATGTTATGCCACCAATTAGACTTGGCATGTGAAACGCCAGTCTTACCACGGTGCTGAACAGAATGACTGCGATGGTACTCAATTGTAAATGCATCGCTCTGCGATTTCACATCAGACTGAGGAAACTGCACGAGCAGAAAATCAACTTCAGAGCTAGCATTTGCATTGGATTTACATGAGGAAACATAGTAAACCCTCTTAAAATAGGCATCTCTAGGGACCACATTCATGGTATTGCTAGGAATAGGAAGAATTTCACTGTGTCGTGTAAAGGTCTCTTGAAAAGCGCTTTATCCGATCATTTTACTTGGTAGTAACCGAATGCCATGTGACCTGAACATATCAGAGTTAAATTAGGAAACTCCATCACGCCAACTACCTCATATGCAGGAGAATCTGCAAGAAAATTCCATTCTCTAACCAGCTGCTTCAAGTCAGTCTTTTTGTACCTAATGCCTCCTGGCCAATTTAAATAAGTACGATAGGCGAAAGATGGAGGCGGCTCTTTCAATCAGAATGAGTCCAAAAAGTATCGAGCTGAACTTGATTGATTTTCCAGGGCTGAAAAAGAATTAAAAAAGGGAAACATTAGGAAAACGGAAATTCGATTACCATTATTTAACCTTGCCTTGCAAATGTAGAATGCATCAGACTTATCATCACCTGTAGCCAACAACTGCCCACTTCTCGATATCTAAGGCCTCCTTTACAGCATAAAGGAAGATAAAGATCTTGGCGACAAAGGACAGTGTGGCAAAAACGTCCCTGCAATCATTGGCAGATAGATTGTGAACGTTAGCAACACGAGAGTAGCAGAAATTATGTCGATGGAAAAGATCGAAAGTGGGTAGATTCGACCTCCTTTGTTGGTCACTCTTGAGCTCTCAGTCATGTTATCCAATGTGTACTGCGGCATGACAATTTTTACAGAGGAGTAAAATGAGAATGGCGTTTTCCACTCTTAACACGAGGAGTAAGAAAAGAGGAGAAGAAAGAATTATTGTTGAAGAATTGTTATGCGAGCATACAAGTACTAAAGATTATCTTACTTCAGCCAACATATATGAAAGGTATGCCATGAGTGTCATCAGCACAACCTGGCGATCTGCAGAGGGCCTGTTTGTTACGTTAGAATCATTAGCTCTTGATGCCACCCTCGGCTTTCGTTGGAGCAACTGATGATCGTCTGGGTGAGCATGGAATGAAAGGCACAAAAACTTGCCTGCCTGACAGGGTTCTCATGAAGGCATCATTGAATTTTCGCCAATAAAGGTGCGGTGTGTGAGAAGGCATGCCCAGGAGCTTGCGTAAACTGCCCGGTAGGAGTGCTTATGCTGTTCTGGTGGGAGTCCGATTCATGTCGTTGCAGGGCAGTGGCTGAGTGAAGGATTTGGCACTCAATGCTCGGAAGATGTTGTGCTGGCAAAGCATATGGGCGAAGAAGGGAGCAAGATTGTCATGGGAGAGCTCATCAACAGTCCAGACCCCTGCATCGATGAATGATATCTTGAGGCACAAGCTACACGTTATGCCACTAACTAGACTCTGACATATGACCGCCATCCTGCCTGAACAGAATAACCGTGATGATGCCCGTGATCATAAATGCAATGCCCCGCAATTTTCACGTTGGGTCGAGTAAACTGCATCCGCAGAAAATGAACTTCAGGGCAAGCATATGTGTCAGATTAAGATGAGGAAACATAGTATAACCAGGCATCTCTAGTGACTAATACATAGAATTGGAAAAAATCTCGCAGTATCATGTGTGGAGAATCTCCAGAAAAGTGCGTAGTCCGATCTTTTTACCTGGTTATAAGCGAGCGCCATGGAGACAGCGCCCCGCATAAGCCCTGCCCACCAAATTGCGACCTGAACATATCAGAGTTAAATTTGGAAATTTCATCATGCCAATTACCTCATTCACAGGAAAATCAGCAAGAAAACTCTAATCTCTCACCTGATGCTTTAAAATCAATCTTTTCTATTTAGACTTCCTGGCCAAGTCAGATAAGAACCACGGGTTATAAACGAAGGCGGTGCTTCCAACTGGAACGAGTCCCAACAGATATCGAGCTGACCTTGATCGATTTTCCAGGACTGAAAATGAACGAAGAAGAATAACGAACCATTAGGAAAATCGAAATTCGATTCCCTGTATTCAATCTCGCCGGGCAAATGTAGAACGTAACAGGGAATTGTCCTTACCTTATGCTGACAACTCCCCACCAATCGGTATCTCACGCTTCCCTTCCAACGTAAAAGGAAGATGAATATCTCGGCAACGAACGACAAAGTGGCAAAGACGAGCCTGAAATCAGTGGCAAATTGATGTGAAAATTAGCGAGGCGAGAATTACAGGAGTCAAGTGCAAGGAAAAGATCGAAAGTGGGAGGATTCGACATGCTTAGGGGACCGAGTCGATTGTCTTTGTCGTTCGCTAAAAATTAGTGTGGGGACCAATTGTATTTTTGAAACTGGGGGAAGACAATCAATCCCAAAAATCTAATGGAAAGAGAAAGTTCACGCAGGCGAAAACTAATCAGGACGAGATGACATATGAAAGAACAAAAAGAAAAACCGCTTGTATTATTCCAAAAACTCATTAGAACGAGACGAAGCTACTAAGTGGCCGGTTTGTGGAAATTCGTGTGAACATCTCCATGGGAAAAAAAAAAAAAAATCAGAACGGAAATTGATGCCTTCGCAGCCAAAAATTTAACCGAACCCCACAAAACTGACAGTAGATGGAAGAATCAATGGCGGCAGTTAGCAAATGAAAGCGAAAGAATAAAAGTAGATGGAAGCATTACATGAAGAAGAAAATGTAATCCGCGGGGAGAAATCTTTTATCACGGGTCTGGTGTGATCGATTTCAATTTATTTGATATAATCGTCCCCAATTATGATGAGAGGGATTTCTTGAATGAGGTGCCAATATTCGCCATGTCTTGAGCATCGATCTTTTAGCATCTCACATCTCACATCCAAAGAAGCGCAACATTTGGAGGGTAGGAGGGAAGCCATCCTCTGGCAAGTACCTTAACTTCGGGCATCCTTCAAGCTGTAAGTCCTTGAGAGAAGAGAGATGATTGTGAAGACCATTTGATAGTCTTTCCACGTTCCTCATATAATTCAGCCAAAGAGAGGTTAGAGAGGAAGGAAATAGAATACTCCACCCATGCTCGCCCTCTGAAGGAAATGACGCCTTCTCTCCCTCGCCTCCCATGCTGCAGTCAATCTCCAAATGCTCGAGGGATGTGAGCATATGCAAGCCCCACTCTTTCACTAGCTGTTTTAGATTCTCACATCCATTAACGATGAGACGTAGCAAATTGGGAGGCCATCCTCCTTCAGGGAAACATCTGATATTTTGGCACCTTCTAATTATTAGTGTTTTGAGGGATGTAAGATGACGCCACTGATCTGGTAGAGACTTGAACTTTGGACATTTGTCAAGGCTAAGATACGACAAGGTAATGGGAAGGGGAGGGAAGCACTCCATCTCCAAAGCTGGACAGTCCCCTATTTTCAAATGAGTGAGATGGGAGAGCCTATGAAGGTCCTGTGGTAGACTTTCCAGATTCTCACACCCAACAACACGCATGGATTTGAGAGATTCTACTATGATCTCTTCCAGCGACTCGATTTCCTTGAAACCATAAATATTAAGTCTCTTCAGAGCAACAATTCTACCCCTGGCAAACATAAAGGGCATTGGAGAATCAGTCCACGGATCTTCAAGTTGAGACACCGTGCTACTGTTGCTAGGTTCACCTGGAGGAATGGTTTGTCCCATGAGTTTTGGACAACCAAAAATGCACAAATATCGGAGAGACCCAAGGCTGGGCATCTTGCTTGCAAGCTTTTCTAAACTCGTCCAATCCATCAAATCCATCCTTTCAAGGTTGCAAGGTAGCTCTGATCCAGGCATAAGATATGTCAATTGAGGACAGCTTTGGATGACTACTCTCTGAAGGCAATTGAGATCTAGTGTTTTATTTCCATCTTCCCACAAATATGTTAGCTTGTCACAGCTTTTCATATGAAGCTCTTTTAGCTTGACCAAGTGGCTCATAAACCTATCATCAAAGCAAACAAGCTTTGCAAGTTTTTCAACTTTTAGAATGGTTAAAGTAGTTAGGTTGACCAAGCTCTTTAAGATCTCCTTGTCACAATCTTCAAGGTATAACTCACGGAGAGATGGAAGACAAACCACACTTGTCGAGACATTCAAAAGTGGGCATGAATAAATTTCAAGTTTTATGAGATGATCAAGTTTACAGGGAAATGTCCCGATCAATGCAGGACAATTCTGGAGTACAAGTTGCTGAAGACTGGAGAATGACGCTTCTTCTCCTTGGCCACCAACATAACAAGACCAATCTTTCCATGACAATAACTGTTCAAACTTCAAAGTTTTTAAGGACGAAAATGGCCGTTTTCGTCCATAAAATTCAGAGCCTATCATAGTTACAGCATGTAGATCTTCAAGAGATAATTCTAGGAGTGAAGGTAGCTGTCCAAGTGATGGCAACAATTGGACATTAGGACAGCTCTTTAAGCACAAAGACACTATCTTAGAATAGGATGGACTATCTAACCATGAAGGGAATATTGCACCACCATAGAATGAGAGAGTGAGATTTTCAAGATTGACGTGAGGTCGTAGAACCTAAAGCACCTGTGCTTCTTGCTCATCATTCTAGACATTTTTAATATCCGCATCCCAATGCAAGAATAAGTTGCTAAGGCCTTGCTTTCCAAATAAATCAGCATCAACAGCATCTCTAACTTCCTCCACCTTTTGCAATTCTAATATGTGCAATTCTCCTTGAAGATGTGGCAAGTTCTTTAGCTCCTTTAACTGTGACCCTTTCTCTGCTCCTACCACAAACTTGGTCAAGATAGTAAGATTCTTCAAATTACTACTATGCAATGGCATCTTTTTAAGGCTCCTTGTTTCTCTAATATCAAGAAATTGTAAGTTGACCAACTGTGTAATACCTAAAGGCAATGTAGAAAGCTTTTGACAACCTCTTAAGATCAGAGCTTGTAATTTGCACAAGGAGCCAATTGACTCAGGTAGCATTTCAATATTAGTGTACGAGAAGTTGAGATATCGGAGATGTTTCAAATTACCAACATAATTTGGTACCTCTGTGATGTCACAATGGCATAAGGAGAATGCCCTCAAGTTGTTCAATTTTGCTAGCAAGTCACACAACACCTTGTTGGAAATATGGACTTTGCCACGCCTACTATATGGAACATTTAGTAGGATTAGACTTCTTAATACCTTCATTCTGTCAAATGCTCTCAAGCATTTTGATGTAGTAGAGCACGGTAGGGCGAATGAAGCATAACGAGCTTTCTCAAGATACGCATCATCTTCATAGCTTGCTAGCTGAGAGTCCTCTAAGCTAAAGCTTGTCCCACCTGCAACTGACTTTGCTAAATCATTCAAGAGATCATGCATTGAAAACCTAGATGCGTCAACACTGGATTGTTGAAGAAATGATCTAGATACTAACTCATCAAAATGATTCCTTCCTAACCTCAAGATATTCTCCTTTGCTTTTTGTCCATCTAAAAAGCCTTCGGCTATCCATAAGAGTATTAGCTCATCCCCCTCAATTTCGTAATCCTTAGGTAATACTGCACAATAAGCAAAACATCTCTTCAAATAAGAAGGAAGATGGACATAGCTCAATTTCAAAACTAGGAGAACCTCACTATTTTCTTTCGTTGGATGGTCCCACATCCTATTATTTAAGATATCTTTCCATTCATCAGAATTCTGTTTATTACGTAGGAGACCACCCAATATCTTTGCTGCCAAAGGTAATCCTTTATATTTTTTAGCTATTTTCTTGCCTATTGTTTCAAGATCTGGGTGCCCCTCAAAACTTGTTGCTCTAAGAGCATGATAGGCTAATAAGCTTGTACAATTATCCAAGGACAACTCCTCCAAAGAATAAGGCAAAGCTCTTGTTATGGAAACAACAGATTGGTTGCGAGTTGTAACAATGATCTTGCTTCCTTTAGCCCCTGCTTCAAATGGCTTTAAGAGGGCAATCCATTCTCCGTACTTCTCATTCCACACATCGTCTAAAACCACAAGAAACTTCTTTCCGAATAGACTGTCCTTCAACTTAACTTGAACCCAATTAAGATCTTTTCCCTCGCCAGATAAGCTGGTGATTGACTGCAAAATATTTCTTGTTATGTCAAAAACATTAAAAACATCGGAAACACATACCCATGCTCTGCTCTCGAAACATTTAATCACTATGGCGTTATTAAAAAGCCGTTGAGCCAAGGTCGTCTTTCCAATACCGCCCATCCCAATTATGGGGACTATGCTCGGCATGGTATCATTGTCGGCTTCATCAATCAATAGTTTGAGTATCTCTATTTCTTCCTTTTCCCTACCGAAAAATTGAGGCTCTGGCAAAGAAGTGCTGGGGAGCATTTTGTTGGCATAGTTGGATCTATCCATAGCATTCTTTCTCAAGCTTAGACAAGCCTTCCTAGTGACAATATCTTCCAACCTGTCATTGATTTCCTGTACCTTGGTTTCAAAGATGAACTTGTGTGGCTTTGGATTCTGTCCAAAGGATTCATCTTGGCCAAAGAAAGAGAACTTCCTTTTTACCTGACCTCTGGTTGTGCTGGATTCTACCTCCGACTTGGCATGAGCAACTTCGATCTCGAACTCATCAAGCAAGTCTTCCAAGTCATAGGCCAAGTCCCTAATATCATCTAGCCACAGCTTCACTAGACAGTTACCGCTCCATTGCTTGTCCTCTGCATCATCCAACTCCGCATTGATTGTGATCAGCATCCTCTTCCACATACTGAGCTGGGTGGTGCTAATTCCTTTTCGTTGCACTATGTCCAATCCCTGAGAAATCAACTTGTCGAATAGGACTTGCAAGAGGGAACCTACAATGGTCTCTCCCATGGCCATGGGTGAATCAGTGACCCTAGAGAACAACAAGAGATGGTGAAACAAAGTGTAATCAGCTAATGGAGAGAGAAAACTATAAAGTCCAAAAAGACAAAGGCTTTCACCTACCAAATAGATTAATCAAAGACTAAGACTTTCTAGGACATACGTAAGAGGTTAGACAAATAAAAACAAAATACTTTGTGTCCACTAGTCCTTGTTTCTTAATGTCCATAGGTTGTACCAAATATCTGTAGCTTCCACAATTATATATTTGTTCATCTAAATTAACCATAAATTCATGAAGACCATGACATGACTAGACATCATATTTTGTCCTTCCATCCCTCTGTGAATGTGTTTCTTTCATTACAAGTAAAATTTCCACGCGTTAAATGAGTTCTAGTTCTTTTTGTTTGAATGAAATAATATTTAACAATTAGTATTGATTACTAATTGCTTTCCCCTCGCTTGAAATTAACAATATAATAATTTTTGCCCAACTCTTTTCATGTTTAATCATATTGCAATTTTTCATTCCTTAACCTCCATTGCACTTTCTCATAAGAGTTATGTCTAGATTCATGCATCTTTTCAAATTTAAGTTTAATAAAAGAAAAAAAGTAAAACTAAAAATAAAAAACAATAAAAAAACCAAAAAAGAAAAAAATCTGCATCAATCCTCGCTTGATCTTTATTTTGTTTTTAAGTCTACATCCAATATGGGACCACCAATCCTCGTGAAGAACGGATGCTTGGTTATAGCAAGATAGGTTTAAAATCGCAATGGTAAGAAAGAGAAATTAAGTAGAAAAAGAAATCAAAAATATTAAACGAAGACCAAGACTTCACCAACCAAAAAGATTAAACAAAGACCAAGACTTTCAATGATGGAGAGATTTAACAAATAAAGATAAAGTACTTCCGTCGAAGTACTCGTTTCATATTTGAAAAGGAAATGGGGTGTACATCAGAGGTTAATTGATCGGGCTACGACATAGCTTGCACCTTGCATAAACATGACTGGCATCCACTTTCGCGTAGGAGCTTAGCCCCAAAAAATCTGTGATTAATTTGCTTATAAAATTAAAAACTCATTGGGGTTGAATTCCAGCATATATTACACATATTATTTGCCAAATAGCTGCTAGCCTTTTAGAATTCTTGCATAAATCCCCTAAAATCTACTTTGCTATTTGGTCCCTAAAGTTTGCCCATATGTCTATCTTAGCATTTTCCCTCTTTGAAAAAGAAAAGGGTCATGATTTTTCATATTACTCTTAACGGAATTCCCTCTTTGCGCTGCCTCTCCGGTGCCGTCATGCGACCACTCCTACTGCCACGCCATGGTCCGATCATGATCGGTTTCTCACTCCATCGATCTTGTTTTAGGTTAGTTTTAGTCCAGATTCATTTTTGAGAAGGTATGAGCAAGATCGGACTTCAATAAAAGAACGAGATTCAAGAAGAGGAGTCAACAGGTCAAGATATGTATACTGTTAGGAATGTTGATTACAATGAGTGGAGTCTTATTTCTAATATGTTATTAGCTTAATGCTCATATTAATCTTCATCATATTATAGAAGATAAATTTTTGGAGAAACTATAGAATTCATAATCATATTATTTCCCAAATTCATTTTTGGTACTTTTATCTTATTTCATACACATTTAGTCCTCCCAACTTATCTCCGGTACCATATTTTGCAGAAATGAATGAAGTGAAAAACATTTTCCAAAAATGATATTGATATTGATCTTTTTACTTTTCTACTATTCATTTCATCAGATTGATATTTATTCCGGAAGTAAGTGATATTTGTAAAAAAAAATTATTTGCATGGTCACTCTTAGATGACTGACATGCGGAAAAATTCAATTACGTAACCACTAAACAATTTTAAGTACGTGATGCTCCTCCAACAGTGTCGTGTAATTTCTTTTACACCGGGACCGTAGTTGGTCGAAGTCTTACTCGTAATGCTTATTGGAAACTTACAAATTAAATGGAACAATCAACATGATTTGTGCATAATATATTTATATTAGTGTTTTCTAAATTATTTCTTTAAGTGTGTAAATTGGGAAAAATTGTCCAAAAAATCATAAATTTTGCTAATTCAATTATAAAACTTTCAATTTTGCCAATTAAATCATAATTTTTTTCACTTTTTGTTGGTTGAGCCCATCCGATCAAAATTGGCCGGAAATTGCTAACACAAACATTTTTAATAATTTTTTAAAATTTTTATGATTTTTTTTCTTTTTTCTCGTTTCTTTTCTTTGCTTTTTTTTTTTTTAGGTTTTTGGAGAGAGGGCCTCTAAGGGTTGTTGGCCGTCCCGCCAGCCCTAGGTGAGGGCGTCACGTCCCTCGCCTAGAGCTAGTGAGGGTTGATTGGCCCTTGGCGAGTCGGCCGGCAACCCTCATCAGCCCTCTCTCCAAAAATCTAGAGAAAGAAAAAAGCAAAGAAGAGGAGAAAAAAGAGAAAAATAGTATTAAAAAATTCCACGTCAATGCCGACCATACCATGTAGGATATTCGGCATCTATGTCAGTGAATTTTGACCAAAATTGATTAGATGGACTAAATTGACAAAAAACAAAAATGTTTAAGATTCAATTAGCAAAATTGAAAGATTTAGAACTAAATTAACAAATGGGAAAATGCCACCAAAAATCACAAATTATGCCTCTTGAAACAATTTTACCCTGAACTTTTTTTATGCCACCAAAAACCCCAAACTATGTCACTTGGAACAATTTTACCCTGAACTTTTTTTCGTGCGACAAAAAATCATAAACTATGTCACTTGGGACACATTTACCCTAAACTCTTTAACTAAAGGGCATTTTTATCTTTTTACTTTTTTCTTCTTCTTTTTTCCTTTCTCCCCCCTCTACCATGGCCGACAGAGGGAAGTTGGCAAGGGTGGCCCTCGTCGAGGAGGGGTGCCCCTGACTGGGCAAGGACCACCCTCATCGGACTTAGGCAAGGGTGGCCCTCGCTTGACTCAGGCGAGGGTTGCCCTCGCCTAACTTCGGGGAGGGTTGCTCCCAACAGATCCAGCGAGGATCGCCCTCGCCTACCAAGGGCAAGGGCTGCCCTCGCTCAATGCCAAGGAGGGCCGCCCTAGCCAAACGTTCCGCTGGCGAGGGTAGCCCTCGTTGGCTTCCCTTTGTCGGCCATGGCAAAGGGAAGAGGAAGAGAAAAAAAAAGAAGAAAAAGTAAAAAGTAAAAAGATGAAAATACCATTTAGTTAAAAAGTTTGGGGTAAATGTATCCCAGGTAACATAGTTTAAGGATTTTTTTGGCATAAGAAAAAGCAGAGTAAAATTGTCACGAATGGCATAGTTTGGGATTTTTGGTAGCACAAAAAAAAGTTTAGGGTAAAATTGTCTCAAGTGGCATAGTTTGGGGTTTTTGATGGTACGAAAAAAAGTTTAGGGTAAAATTGTCTTGAGGGGTATAGTTTGAGGTTTTTTGTGGCATTTTCCCTTGACAAAAATACAATAAGTTAGGACCTTTTGGACAAATTTTCCATGTAATTTGTAAATATTCTTCTTTGTTTCTCATGATGGGATGACATGTAAATGGGCATGCTTCTGTATTAGTTTATCTAACGTAGGCCAATTAGAAATATCATATTCTGTCAGTTTAGTAGTTTTTTATTTTATTCTAGGGCCAAATTAACAATGTTGTCGTCATTATTGTAAATTAGCTAACTTTTCTGTAATTTTTCTTATATTGTCGTGCTTTGGTTCTTCTATGATGTTACAGATGACATCTAAATAGCTTGCTACTTGTCGTTACGAATTGCAAAATGCTAAAATTCTCAAATCGTAATTCTCTGTTAAGTAACTTGCAAATCAAATAACGTCCCTGTTTTGAGGGGAAAAAAAAAACCTAGCGACCCTGTTTCTTTTTCCCTTTTAACATCAACCAGAATTGTTTATTTTGTATGATTCTACCACCCTTATGTGAATATCTTTCTTTTTCATTTTCCGCGCGTCACATGGGTTCTAATTATTGTTTGTTTGAATGATATTATTTAACGACTAGTATTGATTATTTTTTGTTTTCCTCTTGCTTGAAATTAACAATATAAAATTTTTGTCCGACTCTTTTCATGCTTAATCATATTGTAATTTTACATTCATGAACCTCCAAGTGCACTTTTCCATTAGAATTGTGTCCAGATATTCATGTATCATTTAAATTTAAGTTTAATAAAAGAAAGAAGAAACACTAAAAAGAAAAAAAATGAAAAAAAAAATGCGAATCAATCCTCGCTGGTCTTTAAATTGTTGTTTAAGTCTACATCCAATATGGGAACGCCAATCCTCGTGAAGAAGGGAAGCTTATCGCGAAAAAAGGATGAAGATGAGATGGCAAAAAAGAGAAATAAAGAAGGAAAAAGAAATCAAAAAGATTAAACAAAGACCAAGACTTCACCTACCAAAAAGATTAAACAAAGACTAAGAGAAGTGCTTGTTTCATATTTGAAAGAGGAATAAGAGGCACATCAGAGGTTAATCAATCGGGCATGCAACGACATAGCTTGCACCTTGCATAATCACCAATAGGCATACCCTTGCACGTAGGAGCTTAGGCCATAAAAGATCTAAGATTAATTTGCATATAAAATTAAAACCTCATTAAGGTTGAATTCCAGTATTTGCTACACCTCTGAGTTGCCAAATAGCTGCTAGCCTTTCTAGATTTCTTGCATAAATCCCCTAAATATACTTTGCAATTTGGTCCCTAAAGTTTGCACACAAGGTCTATTTAAGCATTTTCCCTCTTAAATGTGAGAAAGAAAAAGTTCATGATTCGCATATTTCCCTTGCAGAATTCTCTCATTGCGCCGCCTCTCCCGTGCCATCATCCAACCACTTCTATCTCCATGAGCTCCTTCTCATTGTCCGATCACTGTCTGCCATGATCCGATCACGGTCCGATTTCTCTCTCCTTCGGTCTTGTCTTGGGTAAATTTTAGTCCAGATACTCTCATTTTGGAGAAGATATGAGCAAGACAAGAACCTTACTAGAAGATCAAGATTCAAGGGTCGGAGTCGAAAGATCAAGTTATGTATAAAACCTCACTGTTAGGAATGTTTATTGCAATGAATGGATTCTTCTTTCTATTTTCTTATTAGCGGAATCCCTATATTAATCTTCATCATATTATAGAAGATAAATTTTGGAGAAATTACAGAATTCATCATCACACTACTATTCGGATTCATTTTTGGTACTCGTACCTAGGGGTGTCAAAAAAACCCATCCAATCCAACCTGAACATGACCCGAATACGAAATAAGTATGGTACATATTTCGGGTCTTAATACAATTTGAGTAACAATTATAAACACAAATAGAATATATGTTTTGGGTCAAGTTAAGGTCAAAATATTGTTCTGACCCAAACACATTAAAGACTTCAACCCAAACACACATACCCAAGCTATCACCTCTACAACTCTTTATGTTCGTAACTCATCCAGCACGTCTCATCTCACGGGTTCATCGTTGTTACCCCTCAGGTCGGTCCCCATCAATCTCTCTCCCTCTCCCCCCCTCTCTCTCTCCCCATCTTCCATATAATTTGCTTCTTTTTCGCAGCTAACGCAGAACTTTAGAAGAGGGAGTATTATCTGTCTGTGGAGATGTTCACGGACGAGTTGGACGAGGCCTCACAATGTCACGTAAAAGCATTTCGAATTCCCTTTGTCATGTTTTTTTATTAAAAAATTATTTATATGCGGAGATGTTCACGGATGGGTTGGACGAGGCCTCGTGACGTCACGTAAGAACATTTCGAATTCCTTTTGTCATAATTTTTTATTAAAAATTTATCTGTCTGCAAAGATGTTCACGGACGGGTTGAACGAGGCCTCGCGACGTTATATAAGAACATTTCGAATTCCCTTTGTCATAATTTTTTTATTAAAAAATTATCTGTCTGCGGATATGTTCACAGACGGGTTAGACAAGGCCTCGCGACATCACGTAAAAATATTTCGAATTCCCTTTGTCACAATTTTTTATTAAAAAATTATTAGTTTGCAAAGATGTTCACGGATGGGTTAGACGAAGACTCGTGACGTCACAGTTCACGGACAGGTTGGACAAGGTCTCGTGGCGTTACGTAAGAGTATTTTGAATTCCTTTTATAATATTTTTTATTAAAAATTGTAATATTTTTTAATAAAAAACCCAAAACCCGACCCTTTTTTTTTCTTCATGTTTTATGCATTTCGGGCCGGATCGGGTCAAATGACATGACCCTTATTGTTCGGGTTAGGTCATTTGACTCAAGACCCGACCCGACCCGACCCGACCCGACCCATTGACACCCCTACTCGTACCATATTTCGTGCACATTCAGTACCCCCAACTTATCTTCAGTGGCAAGCTAAGAACAAAATTCAAATGGGGGCAAAATATGCACCTAAATGTCCAAGCTTATAACGAAGTGGCAATTTTGGTCCTCATGCTTCTATAAATGATCATATTCAGCCCCTATATTTTGTTTTTCGTAACAACATTAGTCATCGTACCATTTTTTGGACATGTCCATGTCCTCGTACCATTGATTCATAAGATTTTAAGCACGGCTTTTCATATTTCCATTCCAAACCAGACTTATCCGCTGGCTATTATTTAACAAAGGATACGTATGGGTATAAGTCTTTATAGTTAATAATAATGGCTTTATTTGCAATAACTAAATAAACTTTTTTTTGAATAAAACTTAGTAGAAGGTCTGAGGTTGACGCTCAATACTATCCTCCCCATTGCGTAAACAAGTTAACCTGATGGACACTTGTCGTTCGTACTATAATTTCGAAATTTAATGCAAAATTGCTTAAAATATTTTGTCTACACAATTGTGAGTTAAAGCTGTAGCTTGAATAAGTAAAATCTATCTAATTTTGGTAGAAGTAGTCCTAGGTAATTCTATACGGATCTATACTGAAAATGCCATTATTGCATATATGGTAGATGATCTTAATGGTATGATCAATTAGATTGGGCACAATTGTTATCCTAGTAATCACCAATTAGTAGGTGGTCTTAATTTGACATTTTCATATGATTTCAAATGGAGATGTGATGAAAGGAATTAAGTTTCTGTCGAAAAATAACGTAAGGACTCGTTTTGTCGCTTTGAACAAAAAAATCCAAGGATTATATATTTGAACATTCCTAAAAGTACGAGGACAAAAAGTATATTTATTTAAGAAACGTGAACATGTAGCCGCCATGTACTTGGATGAGTTTTTTAAGTTCTCTTAATTATGTTCATGAAGAGCTTACATATAAATAACATCAATTTATTTTTCAATTGGTTTTGTATATGCTATGATTTGTTCCCACAATTTTCTTTCGAAAAGAAAGATCACATTTGTTATTACTTTGTAATTCTCTACTAAATATATTTCAAATAAACTAATCTCCTCTTTTTTCCCTTCTAACATGGACTGAGTATTGTTTCTTATCCTTTTTACTTTTTTACTATTCATTTCGTCTTATTGATACTGATTCCGGAAGTGAAGTGATATTTATAAAAGATTTTATTTGCATGGAAAAATCTTTAAGTACTATAGTTTTCTACATCGCCTTTCATTCATTAACATGGAAAAATCTCTTACTTTTCTACAATTTTCTTTCGAGAAGAAAGATCACATTTGTTATGACTGACTCGTGGAAAAATTCGATTATGTTACCACTAAACAACTTTAAGTACATGTGTTACTCCTCCAACAGTGATGTGTAATCTCTTTCACACCGAGAGCAGAGTCGGTCGAAGTCTTACTAGTAATGCTTATCTGAAACTTGCAAATCAAAGGCAACTATTAATACGATTTGTGCACAATATATTTATATTAGTGCTTTCAAAATTATTTCTGTAACTGCGTAAATTGTGGATATTCTTCTTTGTTTCTCATGTTGGGATGACATGTAATAGGTATGCTTCTGTATTTGTTTATCTAACGTAGGACAATGAGAAATATCATATTCGTCATTATTTTAAATTAGCTAGTTTTTCTGTCATTTTTCTTATGTTGTCTTGTGCTTTGGCTCTTCTATGATGTTATAAATGACATCTAAATAGCTTGCCAATTGTCATTACGAATTGTAAAATGCTAAAGCTCTCAATTCGTTATTCTCTGCAAGTAACTTGCAAATCATAATGTCCCTGTTTTGTGGTAAAAAAAAATAAAAATGGTAACCTTGTTTATTTTTCCCTTTTAACATCATCCAGAATTGTTTATACTGTATTTTTCGATTTGACATATTGATACTTTTTTCAGAAGTCAAATGTTACTTATAGGAGATTTTAATTGCACGGCCTCTATTAAAGCTATTAAATAGTTGACATGCCAAAGAATTTAATTACGTAATCTCTAAATAGCATTAAGTACACGTATTACCCTTCTAACGACACCATGGAACTTCTTTCTTTCTTTCTTTTAACACCGTAAGGGGAGCTGATTCAAGATTATACTTGTTTTTCAAAGTTGAAAAGTGCATAAAACTTTTTCTGTTAACTTAATTTCTTGCGCATGGTATGTTTGTATCAGTACTTCTGGAATTTGTCTTAAGTTTCAAATATTGCAGATCTACTACTTCTCTTTTCATGAATGAATATATATACATTATCTTGATAATAGCGGGGATCACATGTAATATACATTATTTTGTTTTAATGTATCTAAATTATGACAATTAGAAAATACTATATTATATCACTTTAGCATATTTTCGCTTTTTGGGCCAAAATCATTGATTTTGGTTTTTGCTAGATTATCTTTTGTCTTCTGATTAGATTGCCAATGTCATTTTCATATTGCAAAATACTAGAGCGTTCAAATTACTAGGAAACTATAGTACACTATTCATGTGACACGATAGAAACACTAGAAAGCATTTATCTCGGAGTTTATGATACTATTAGGCAGTTTTTACAATAGAGATGAAAAGGGAAAAGTGCAAAAAATATGCTATTTGGCATGTTTAGTCATACAAGGAGGAAGCCTTTTTTTTTGGTCAGAACATCACCTTTCATTCATTAACTAGGAAAATGATAACATAGAGTTTGGGTTTCTAGACATAAAAGATCCCAAAGAGGAATGGGTGGATTCAATATCCAATTCAGCAAAAGGGCTTTCCTTCGATGAATCTTTGCGATTCAATCTGCTACTTGGTTTGTTTGGCGTGAGCTATGGACCAAAGCAATAGAAGCAAACCAGGCTGGCCTCTCTCTACATTCAACAACAACCGGCCGTACTCCCATGGGCCTTCGTGGAGGCCCAGTACCATATTGACCGTAGATAAGCTATCAATGCATATGAGCACTCTTAGATCAAGTCCTTGTGCAGATCGACTTTGACTTTCGAGTATAAGAGTGTCGCTCTTAAGGCTAGCATCTTCGTGTCTGAGGCCAAAGAAGTTCGAACTTTCTCAGCAAATCTAGTGTCGACACTGTTAGCAATGTTGGGACAAATGCCAGCGACATTTGAATGGGTATAGAAAGCTCCATAGTCTTTCTTGGCACTATTTAGTCAATGGGAATAGTGTTCGAATGGATCGGAAATAGATGTCTTACTGCATTTTTATTAATATGGGCAAGATGAGAATTAATGAGAATCAAATGGTAATAAGTTAATTGAAAAGGGCAAGTAGATATGGACATTAATGTATGGTAGACAGAAAAATTTTGCATGGAGACAGTTTAATGTGGTAACAACATTTACTTAATTTGCTGTTATGTACGGTAATTTGAAAAGATTATTCATACCACAAAAAACAAATTTCAATTGAAATGTCTCACTAAATCTAATAATCTTCAAATCAATTCCTATGTCGTGATTCTTCTAATCTTATTTTGATTTCCCGATTCCTGTATACCAACAGGACCTTCTTCATTTGGTAATTTCATTATGAAAACACTATAAAAGAAAATAATAAATAAAGAAATGCTGAAAATTCCCCTATTCTTACTGAGCTTTCTAAGGCAAGCACGGAAAAGTGATTCGTCCGCCTTTGTTTATACCGAAAACTAACAAACCCGTCGGTGCAGACCGAAGATTGGTCGAGGTGACATGCTGTCGATTACTTTAGGTGGGAACGTTGGCACATATCGGCAAGTCACGGCAAATGGCTGCCGATTATTAGACCAGAGTTGGTAAATGAGCGTGCTGGCTAAGGAGCAAAGACGGTCGATTCAAAGGACTGTACCAAGGCGGCTCAGGCACGGGTAGACCCGTTAAGGGAGATCGCACAGACCGACTCGTGTGGTGGTGGATTTTATAGGTGGAGGCGCGCACGAAAGAGGAGAACGAGCGGAATTGGAGTGAGGATCTTCGAGGGAAACCATTGCCGGAGTAAGATTTCGATTCTGCTGCTTTCTTAGTTCCGAGATAAATGGAGGTTTCCGGGAGAAGACAAAGCTTGTTTCCAGAGCTTCAGTAGAGGTTTCGAGTTCATTTTCATAGTGGAGAGAGCAGAGGAGGGATAAAGGCTAGCTACCGAAGAAGATGACGACAATAATTTGATTTTGATTTTTGAGAGTCATTTGCTTGATAAACCTGACGATAGCCGGCGAACTAACCTAAGATAGTGATGGAAAAGAAAGGACATTGCATCGAAACTTGGGCAATTACAAGATTTTGAGTTTCATTAAAGCCGAAATGCTGCCTACGAAATGCTGCCTAAGTGCATCGACAAGCAAAGCTAGTCGCTCATTAAATTCTTTCAATTCGCCTCGGCACATTGCTGCGTCCTACGATTACAATAGCATCCGGAAGGAACACGGACAACCACCGACTTGTACTCTTGAGACGTTTAACCAGTTTTCCCTGCTCCAGTAAAATTCGCAAAGGCACATCGTCATGGGATCGCTGCTTTTGTCCCAGCAGTTATCTTCAATTGCCTGTGCCGACTGGATTTCAGTTTGTTTTTGCCTTGTGCGCCACGAGATGACAAGGGAAAGACATAGAAAATTCCTTGAAGGCATATTGAAGAGCAAAACACTAGTGATGTTGGACATGTTGGGACAAAAATTTCATCAGTAACTCGATTTCCTCTTCAACATCTGGACTAACGGCAATTCACAATTAAATTTTGACGAAAGCTTATAAACTATCTAGTTTGTTTGGAATAAAAAAATATATTTTTCTTGCGCAACTATTATACTTCCTTATCCAGAATCACCATAGGACCTGTCTCTTCTTTTTAAAATAGAATGACAACTCTTGGTAAAAGAGACAATTCAACAAACATGAAGTAGCCTTTATTTGGGTAATATATTTTATGTAGTCCACGATTTGGAGTGTGAAGAAACTCCAAGAGTGTTAGCAAATTGAAAATGGGTAATGAAAGGTTACAATTAAAAATATATAAATGAAAAGATTTGGACGGCGTTATTTCTGTACTCCTTTTTATTTTATTTTATCTAAAAGCGCTTTTTTTTTTTGAGATAGCTGACTAAGATATCCTTGTAATGCCAGATTTGGTCTCATATTATTGATGAGACTTTTTTTTTCTCTCACTCCTAATTAATGACCAATCATTTTTTTCAATTAAAATTTATTTTATAATATTTCCCCCGTTGTTTCTTTTCGTATGAGAATAAGAAAACTTGTCGCTTTTGTATAACGTGAAAAAAAAAAAAAACTTGCTAGAAGCATGGTCAAACGCAAACATGCTTATCTTGAAGTCATCTCTATATATTAACGAAAAAAAACACAAAAAGGTAAAGAGAAAGGGTATTTCTTGCCATTTTATTTCTCGATGAAGAATGATTAATAGTGATCATAGATTCGATCTCATAGCAATTACATTAAAACTTTATGAAATGCTTGAAGTTTCCTTTGAAGTAATGTGATGTGAGTTTGAAAATGAAGAAAGTGTAATTAGAGTTTTGAGTTTCAACTCCCATTTTGCAATTAAAAAATAAGTAAAAAGATTAGAGGATAGCATGATTAAGCAATCTTTAACTATAGAAACCTGTGAATTTATTTTGGCGAAAATCCCACAAAGTCAAGATTTGTTAGATCCAAATTTAATTTTTAATTTTGAATATAGTTCAACCAAAAAAAAAAAAACTCTGAAATATCATTTTGCTCAAACTATTTGAGTAAAAAATATGCAATTACTTTTGTATCCGTAAGCTGTCATAAATTATAAGTTCTAATGTTATATATACCTTTTCTAATTTGAAATATAAGACCATAAATAAAAATTAACAATCTTCTTTCAGCAAGTGTCAATAGGATTAATGATATTATAATAGCTTGTTGGAAGTAATGGTGTCATTTATATTGTAAAATCATAAGGGAAATGGAAGAAATAAGTTTAGTTTTCTCGGTTAACATGATTAAAAAAAAAAAGACAATAAATCAAAAAGAGAATGGGTATTCCGATCAGCTAATTAAAAAAAAAAAAAGACTGTCTTATCCCAATTGCTGGGATCCCCACCCAAAAGCAAAAAACAATATGGTGCCTTCTTAACTAAGATAAGTCCAAATGTGAATTTGGCAGAGAAAGAGTTAAGATCAATAGCCCAATTTTCATTTATTGGCTAAGCCCTCATGAATGTCAATGGCTTGCAATTTTGTCGGGAAAGGTTACCAAGGAAAAATGTGCCTTGTGCGATGAGAATCCATTGAAAAAATCTTGACAAAATTTTCCCTCCTTCGCTCCTTAACTGCTAACTAGAATCGCAATATAACCCTCCAATGATGGAAACTTGATTTAATAGCATGGTGCTTGAACGTGATGCCAGACCAGCAGATGTTAATTGTTGAAAATTTGATCATGCAGTGGCATGATTTTTTTATAGCAATGGTAGTTTGTGGTTTGAATATGTACAAGTGTATATGTGTATGTTACAATTGATGTAGGGATGAACAAGGGGCAAGGTATATAGACAAGCATTCAATAGATATAGTAGGCTACGGGATATGGAATATATTTTCTTGGATTTTACAAGGAGTACATATATGGTATGGTCGGATTAGTGAGGGAGCTAAGGGATATGCATTTCAGTACAAGGTCACTGTCACAGAAATGCAGAGTAGCTGCTTCGAATAAAATGCTGCTACTCTCCGTTTTCGCCATCGATCTCATCAAAGTGGTGGAAACTTCACGCTTCCGCCAAACAAAATCACTAGTCTCCGTTAGAGCCACCGATGATTGTCTTGATCGGTGGGCGAGCATGGAATGAAAGGCACGAAACCATACCTGCTGAACACAGGCCTCCTGAAGGCATCGTCCAATTTTCGCCAGTAAAGGTGCACCGTGCAATAAGGCGTGCTCAGGAGCTTGCACAGACTGCTC
>CM026417.1:44588021-44724729 GCA_014858505.1 Corymbia citriodora subsp. variegata | reverse complement strand
GATTATTAGACCGAGGTCGGCTTTTAATTCATCTTAGGGAAATTTCGCCAACACAATTGGAAATTAATTTGTTGCATGAAAAGTTAAGAAAATTAATTATGAATGATTAAGTGAAGTTGGATGCTCTAACACTTTGTGATCTTGATAATTATTAATTTTCAGTTTGCTTTAGATTATTTTTAATTTAAAATTTTAATTAGCTTTTAATTCTTTAATTTTTGACTTTTTCTATATTTTAATATTTTAATTGGTTTAGTTTACTTTTTACTCGTTTTTTCGATTTGGTTAACTAAAATTTTGAATTGATCACTTTCAGTAAGTAATTGGATAAAATAAAATAAAAACAATCCCTGTGAGAACGATACTCACTCATCACTTTATTACTTGTTGATATTGTGCACTTGCAATTCACCTAACAAGTTTTTGGCGCCGTTGCCGGGGATTGTTTTGACAATTTTTCAATTACTATTGATATCGAGCAATTCTTAGTTTAGACTAGCCTTTATATTATTTTTAATTTATTTCTTTTGCAAGCCAAACTCACTAAAGGTGGAGCAGCAATACAAACCAATCATCCAACCACAAAGGAGGCTTAATTCGAAAATGCAAGAAGTTGTGAAGGCTGAAGTAATTAAGTTACTTGATGCAGGTATTATTTATCCAATTTCTGATAGTGATTGGGTAAGTCCCGTACAAGTAGTGCCAAAAAAGGGAGGTATGACTGTTCTAACTAATGAAAAGAATGAATTAATTCCAACTAGGACAGTTACAGGTTGGCGAGTTTGCATGGATTATAGAAAATTGAATGATGCCACTCGTAAAGATCACTTTCCTTTACCTTTCATTGATCAATTGTTAGAAAAACTTGCAGGACATGAATATTATTGTTTTTTGGATGGATATTCAGGGTATAACCAAATCTCTATTGCACCTAATGATCAAGAAAAGACTACATTTACTTGTCCCTATGGTACATTTGCATATAGAATGATGCCTTTTGGTCTTTGTAATGCACCTGCTACTTTTCAACGATGCATGATGGCTATTTTTTCTGACATGATAGAGAAATATATTGAGATTTTCATGGATGATTTCTCTGTTTTTGGTACGTCTTTTGATTCATGCTTGCATAATTTAGCTTTGCTGTTACAAAGATGCGAAGAGACTAACCTTGTGCTAAATTGGGAGAAGTGTCATTTTATGGTGCAGGAAGGAATAGCGTTGGGCCATAAAATATCTGCTAGAGGTATTGAGGTGGATCAAGCCAAAATTGAAGTTATCTCCAAATTACCACCTCCTACTTCTATAAAATTACTTCGAGGATTTTTAGGACATGCAGGGTTTTATAGGCGATTCATAAAGGATTTTTCCAAGATTGCAAGACCACTCACAAAATTGCTTGAAAAATATGTTAAGTTTGATTTTAACTCTAAGTGTTTGCAGGCATTTGAGACATTAAAGGAAAAGCTGATTTCGACTCCTATAATGACACCACCAGATTGGAGTTTGCCTTTTGAGTTGATGTGTAATGCTAGCGATTATGCCATTGGAACTGTGCTTGGTCAAACGAAGGATCAAATTTTTCGAGTCATATATTATGCTAGCCGAACCCTTAATGGAGCCCAATTGAATTATGCCACTATTGAGAAGGAGCTTTTAGCAATTGTTTTTGCTTTTGATAAATTCCGTTTTTATTTAATTGGCTCTAAAGTAATTGTCTATACTGATCATGCAGCTTTAAAGTATTTATTGGCAAAGAAGGATGCGAAACCAAGGTTAATTCGTTGGATCTTGTTGCTTCAAGAGTTTGATTTAGAGATTAAGGACAAGAAAGGAACCGAGAATCTTGTGGCCGATCACCTATCTAGGTTGCTGAATGCCCCTAGCGATGAGGTACCAATTTTGGATGACTTTCCTAATGAAGCGCTATTTTCCTTGAAAATCGAAACTCCATGGTATGCAGATATTGTGAACTATTTGGTAAGTGACATCTTTTCCCCTGACTTGAATTATCAACAAAGGAAAAAGTTTCTCTCCGATGTTAGACACTACTTTTGGGAGGATCCTTACTTGTTTAAGGTATGTGCTGACCGAATAATTAGACGTTGTGTTGCTAAGAAAGAAATTCCTAACATTCTTTTTCATTGCCATGATGGAGAGGCAGGTGGTCACTATGGTGCTGCCAAAACTGCTGCTAAAATTTTACAATGTGGATTTTATTGGCCTACTCTTTTTAAGGATGCACATGCTTATGTTTCCCATTGTGATAGGTGTCAAAGGACTGGAAATATATCTAGAAGGCATGAGATGCCCTTAAACAATATCATGATGTGTGAATTATTTGATGTTTGGGGCATTGACTTCATGGGTCCGTTTCCACCTTCTTTTGGTAACACTTACATATTGGTTGCTTGCGAGTATGTGTCTAAATGGGTAAAAGCCGTAGCTTTGCACTCTAACGATGCTAGGGTTGTTTGTAATTTCTTGAAAAAGTATATCTTTACTCGATTTGGCACACCTAAGGCTATTATAAGTGACCAAGGCACACACTTCATGAATAAACAATTTGTATAACTTTTGCATAAATATGGAGTCACTCATAAAGTAGCTACTACTTATCATCCTCAAACTAGTGGTCAAACTAAGACATCTAATAGGGAGATAAAAAGAATTTTGGAAAAGACTGTGAATACTAATAGGAAGGATTGGGCAAGGAAACTTGGTGATGCTTTATGGGCTTATAGAACTGCTTTCAAAACTCCTATTGGTATGTCACATTTTCGACTTTTGTATGGTAAAGCATGCCATTTACCTGTTGAGTTAGAGCATAAAGCATATTGGGCTTTGCAAAAACTGAACTTTGATATACAGGCAATAGGTGAGAAAAGATTGCTTCAGTTAGATGAATTGGAAGAGATGCGCAATGATGCATATGAAAGTGCAAGAATTTACAAAGAGAAAACGAAGAGATGGCACGATCGACACATCTTAAGAAAGGAGTTTCATGTGGATGAAAATTTTTTGTTATATAACTCTCGTCTTCGTTTGTTTCTAGGAAAGTTGAAGTCTAGATGGACTGGTCCTTACACCATCACCAAAGTATTCCCTTTTGGAGTTGTTAAGATTATCAATGATAATGAGGGGACTTTCAAAGTAAACGGTCATAGGCTCAAGCACTACTATGGAGGAGGTTTCAATGCTCAATCATCTGCCATCACCTTGGTTCAACCTACTTAGAAGCATGAGAAGAGTTTGGTTGCGAACTATAAAGCAAGCGCTTCTTGGGAGGCAACCCAAGTTTTTAAGCTTTTATTTTTTTTTTCTTGGTTTGCATTTTGTTTTAAAAAAAATTGAAAAAAAGAAAAAAGAAGAATTTTTGTGGTGATGAATTTTCTATTTTGCAGAGATAGTAGTGTGCACAGCAGGCAGAAGAGGAATTAGGGACGTATGGCCATGCAATCATGAAGCTAAGAATTTTTTTTTGAGCAACCTCCAACAACACATTTGAACCATTCCTCACCTTACTGGGCATGATTCAACATGGACAATTGCCATCTTCACATCTCCAGGGGAGTATTTTGAACTTTACTCTAATTTGTTTGCCTCATTGCTTGTATTTAATTCTTTATTTTTACGCATTGAGGACAATGCTTCATTTTAAGTTGGGGGTAGGGGATCGAAAATTTTGAAATTTTTTGTGCTAAAACTTTTGCCATTCTTGAAAATATTTGCGCTTATTTAAAATTTTTGAAATATTTTGAAGTAAACTGTATAGGAGATAATGATTTTGAACCGTAATCTACAAGATTGATATCTTTTTCATGGTTATGAGTTGTTGCGATTTTTAGGGGAATATAAATCTTGTTCAATTGGTTATTGATATATGAGTTAGTCTTAATCTTGATTTTGCAATCCATATTTTGAGCACTTATCCCTGCCTTTTGAGTTGTGTGTGCTTAGAAAAGATCAATGGGAAGTATGTGATTCTTTAGAACTCACCTAAGTCTTAGAATTTATTTGATATTCTCTTGAAATTAATATGCTATACTCAATCAAGAATGTGATATAGGCATTCTTTGGATCGTTTGAGCCTTTCAAGCCTACCTTATTACTTGATTCATAGTGCCCTTTTGAGCCTAATTGGCCTATTTTTCTTTGATGAACTTATAATGTTGATCCAAATGTATTACTTTACCTTATACCTCATAAGCATGTTTATCCTTAAAGCTACTTTAATAGTTATGGATTCTTGATATGTCTGAAGTTGCTGAAGCTTGAAATAGTCATGAAAAAAAAAGAAAAAGAAAGAAAAAGCAAGAAAAAAAAAGAAAAAAAGAAAAGAAAAAAAAGTGCAAGTTATGAAGTGAAAGTTGTTTACTCTAGTACAGCTCATACGGATCCCTACTGCTAACTTTCAACTTGAGTGAGCCTTTTGGATACTCAATGGGTTAGCATTGCACTATGTAAGGGACTTAGGAAGGAACTTCACCGTATAGTGTGGAAAGAGAAATAATGAAAGCTTTAAAGTGTTGAATGTTTGTGAATTGCATGACTATAATAGTGTAAGCATATGGATGATGTGTCTTGAATCCTAGTTAATTCAAATGCTTTGAGAATTTATATGCTTATGGGGTTTATTGAACTTAAAAATCCTTTATACCTTTCCCTTAGCCAAGCCACATTATAAGCCTTAAAGACCTATTGATTTTTGAATGAGTATTAGTTTTCAATAGTGGAGAGAGAATTGAAAAACAAATCTATGAGACTTGGTTAGTGGATCTTGAGTTTAGAGTGTTGCATATCAACTTGATTTATTTGAGCATACATGATTTGGAAAGTCAAGGGGCACACATACACACGGATTGCATGGTTAAGGTTAGACATAGTTTATGTATTAATTTTGGTTTGATGGGATTTATTTTTTCCTTTGAATTGTGATTTCACGTAATTATGAATGAATATTGATAATTGGAGATGAAGTTTATTTATTGTTTGCTCGAGGACTAGCAAATTTCTAAGTTGGGGGTAATCTTTCCAAATGCTATCAAGAACTACCAATTTAAGTTTAAAAAGAAACTTAATGTGCGATACGTCACGAAGCTTCTGGTGCAAGTTACAGCTAACAGGTCTATGCATTATAGAAGTCTAACCTCTGTATGCACTGCATGAGTGTACCTATCTATTGATCCACGGCTAATTAAGCTAAACACAACTCTTCTTTTGGAAAAAATGTAACGTCAGAGAACTAGGGGATGTCTCCTTAACACCCATGAACCTTTCCTGACTTCTCTTACAACAATTATTCACAAAAAAAGATATACCACTCATACGCACAAAACTACAGGGGAAGCCCATGCTTACTGGGTAGAAATAAAGATAATTGCAGGTCTTTTCTTTTCTTAGGAGGAGAAGCTAATGAGACTTTCACTTGAAACGTTGTTCTTGATATGAGTTTCTCTCAACAAAAGAAAGAAACACAGTATATATACAGTCATGTCTCTTCTTTGTTGTGAGAGAATTTTTCCACCCAGTAACTCGAGGAGAAGGTTCACATTCTTTCCAAGAAATGGCGGTTATTATGGCATTTCAATTTTCTCAGACAAACTACCCAGCTCGGCTAATGCGAGAAACAAGTCATTTCACGTCCACCAGATATGCCCCTAAATGCGCAATTCTGAGCAGAGCCCATTTCTACTCTTTGAGAGTCCAAGTCAATATGAACATCGAGGACAAAAACCTAGCTCAATCAACAAAAGGAAAAAAATGCTCCTGTGTTGGGCTTTAGCTGTAAAGACTCTTGAGTTATATTAATATCATGAAGTATTTCGACCAAAAAAAAAGGGAAAAAAAATGAATAGAGCAAAACATCTGGGGGTGGTACAAACTGAAGTTCCAGCCCCATTCTCACAATCTAATGCAAGAAACAGCCCATCATCTACCAACAACTCTCTATGGGCTCGTAACTTGAACGGTACAAGTACAACCAAAAAGGAAAAAAAGGAAAAAAAATGAATAGAGCAAAACATCTGGGGGTGGTACTACCTGAAGTTCCAGCCCAATTCTCACAATCTAATGCAAGAAACAGGCCATCATCTACCAACAACTCCCTATGGGCTCGTAACTTGAACGGTACAAGTACAAAATTCATGAACGAGCTCACCTGATTTACCTAGAGTGCATGTTTTTTCGCCATAAAACAGCATTCACGTAATGGAAAATATCAGTAGTAGGAACAGGAAAGAATATCAAGATTTTGACATGAGTTTCCTCCATAATCCTCCATAATCCTCCAGCGTATTGATGGAGCAAGACTACAGTTCTTTAAAAGGTCACCAAGGCTTACCTCCGACCACCATGATCAGCTCGATTGTCGTTCTCCATTAGCCTTCTAATTTTGCCTTGTCTCTCCCTTTCTTCCTGAAAATGAGCTTTCTTCGAGTTTTCGGCGATTGCTGTGTAATGAACGAAGTGCTCCAGCGGAACACGCTGCCTAGCCGGGCTCGTTTCGTGCATCCTGAATTATTTTTATATTTGTTTTGTCTGTTTCTACTTTCTCAAGATGTGATCGTGCTTTTTCGGTGGGTCATGGCATAAAGATTCAAATGCGGGCCCCCGAAGCCAAAAGCAGGTCAATAGTAAGTCTGATCGCCCAAGTGTCCCTTTCCCTAGCGCCTTCGCACCATTTGCTCCCCCAAGATTTATTAGTTTATTTTTCTTTAAAAGAAACAAAAAAAAAAGATCCATCAAATTTCCAACCACGAGGTCTCTAACGACGAGCAGACATATGTACCTAGGGGCATATTAATCATTGTAGATCCATGAAAAAGTAACACTTATTGATAATAGTCATTATACTTTGGTTTTTTTTTTTTCGGACTAAATCCTTTCTCCCATCAGATATTTCCACAAATCGTCAATGCATGCCTCATTTACAAGAATCAACTGTTGAGAGTTGATTGAAATACCAATGGAAGCACCTCGAGATAGAGGATCTCCATCCCCTTTTTTTAATCCTATTGGAAAAGTTCAATGATTTTAATTTGGTAAATCAGGTTTAGGCAAAACTCATGGCCAGAGTGATCCCTCTCCATAAGTTTTAGTACCTTTATAACTGCTTACTTACCTGAGAAAAAAGAATCACGTTTGCTGTCCGAGTCTTTTTGAAAATCTCAAACTTCTAAAAAAGGGCCAAGAAGCCTCTCTCACGTGCATGAGGAGACCGCATTTTCTCTAGCCACCATCCCATCCCATGCACAATTTGACTTATTAACTTTGTTGCTGTCTTTTGTTAAGAGAAACTCTTTGTTTTTCTTTTCGTTTTTTGTTAGCTGAGTTTTTTCATTTCTTCCTTTTGTTAAGAGCAACTCATATTACTTGCAATAAACTTCATTTGTATTAGACATGGAGTCAAAACACGAATCTGCATTAGCATTAACCACGAATGTAGGTGGTACACTCCTTACATATATCGTTATATTAAGATACACGTGTGAGTTGTGTTAGAGAAGTAGTCCCACATCGGAGAATTGATGTGGTGTGGAGCAGTTGATATATACTAGTTTGCCCATAACTCACTAGCTTAAGCTTTTGAGTTAAGGTGGGTTCAACCGAATATATTGACGGACTCGGACTTGGGCTTCCCCCTTAGAGATCTCCTCAAGTAAATGTGTCGGACTTCTGCTGGGCGCTCCCAACAACTGGTATTAGAGCCGATGGTTACGGTTTCTGGCTAGGTAGGCGCCGTGATGTAACAACGTGGGCCCATAAGGATGGCCCAAGTAGGCGCTGTGGTGTAATAACATGGGCTAGGATGATGTTGGGCCATAAGAATATTTGATCTAAGGGGAAGTAAACCTAACACTAGAGCTCACAAGTGGTATCAGAACCGATGGTTACGGTTTCTGGGCAGGTAGGTAAGCGTCATGGTGTAACAACGTGGGCCCATAAGGATGGCCCAAGTGGGCGTTGTGGTGTAATAACATGGGCCAAGATGATGTTTGGCCAGAATGATATCTGATTTAAGGGGGAGTAAACTTAACACTGAAGCTCACAAGTGGTATTAGAGCTGATAGTTACGGTTTCCGGGCAGGTAGGTATCGTGGTGTAATAACGTGGGCCCATAAAGATGGCCCAGGTGGGCATTCTGGTATAACAACGTGAGTCGGGCAGGTAGGCATCATGGTGTAACAACGTGGGCCCATAAGGATGGCCTAGGTGGGCATTGTGATGTAACAACATGAGCCAGGATGATGTTGAGCCAGAATGATATCTGATTTAAGGGGGAGTAGACCTAACACTGAAGCTCACACGTGAGAGGAAGATTGTTAGAATACACGTGTAAATTGTGTTAGAGAAGTAATCTCACATCGGAGAATTGATGTGGCGTGGAGCAGTTAATATATCCTAATTAGTCCATAACTCACTAGCTAAGTTTTTGAGTTGAGGTGGGTCCAACTGGATATATTGACGGACTCAGGCTTGGGCTTCCCCCTTGGAGACCTCCCCAACTGAAGATATCGAACTTCTTTGCTAAGTTATTATGCATTCCTTGTCGGAAAATTCCCTTTTTTAAAATTAAATCCTTATTAATTAACGACATTATATTAAATGCACCCAATGCGAAAACGAACTAGCTCTGTCGCTGCTTGCGTTGCACATGTTATACTCCTACAACGATGCATTGACTCATCGTTTCTGATTAACCCTAAATGCCTGGTATCATACCACGCATTAAATTTCTTTTGAATTTAGACTTGAAGTTCTGGACGAGTTCATGTGAATATATGTAGTTTATAGTATTAAGAAGTATGCACGATTTTCATTTTAGACTCATATTGGCTATTAGGAAAAAATTGTTGTCTTCTATAGTGTTCTAATCATTACATCTCATATTTCATGTGCAATGTCTAATTTACATACGAGGGAAGTATTAAGATATATTTTGTTTTTTGAAGTACTTGAAAAGCATGCTTAATAAATGAGCTGTGGACACATTTTCGGATAACTTGTGGTTTTACCAAAGACTGTTGCATAAAGAATCTACGTCCAAATGGGAATAACAATTCGCGTTCAAATGGGACAAAGAAAGCCTAGAAGCTCAATAAAATTATTTCAAGCAATATAGGTAGTCATATTTTGGAAAATATTTTTAAAATTATTCATTTTTTACCAAATAGAGGCGCATTTGTTCTTGAGGAGTTTGGTGGGATATAGTTTACGGCAACTTCCGAGTGTATGTTAACGTTAAAAAAGCTTGCACTGAAAGCTTATTTTCAAGAAAGGAAACGGGTTTATTACTTTCAATTTGGATTATTTTTTGAATCTTAATTTTGGGAGTTCCGGAATAGACCTATTGAAACGCAAAGATTGGTGTCAATGAGAAGTTATGTTTCCTTCTAATTATCTGGCTCACTATTTCCTAATTTTTAATTAATTTGTTTAATACGTAAGCTAATAATACTTACCAAAGCAAGAACTTCACATATTACAAGAGTATCTTCTTTCATCAACGGGTGAGATGTGTAAAGACACTCATGACCCATTGGAGTATCTTGTGGAAAAAAAAAAATTCATCTCCACGAAAAGGGTCAATGACTATCGACAATAGAGCTTACTTTTCGAGAGATTTACAATTACCGAATACATCCCTAATTACACTGTCTATTCTAAAATTTTGAGTCACTACAAACTTCAAGAATTAAATCCTGAATATATTAACAAAATGATAAAAAGAATAGAGAACACATCTTGGGGGTGCAACTTGGTGTTCCAACGCTTTCATCTACGAGTTTCTCGTGATAAAACAAGACAAGGTGCAGGCAAATGGAATTCCTTGTGACTTTGGGCTTTTTATGGTCCGCAATTGACACTTCCTCTCAAGTGCGCACAGAATTGAACAAAGAAAATGGAAATGTCAATGGATCAGGCCCGTCTCCCTGGAAAGGTCCGGCTCCCCAACCCTTTTTACATTTAAAAACATTCTTAGTCATCAACATGTATCTATATACTTCTATGCTTATGTTGAACCAAGATTACTCTGTCCCACTTTTCCATTTCTTCCAAATATGCATCAACATTCAACAGGTGGTGCATCTCGTAATGTGATTTCGCTTTGCTCTCAAATGGGTTTATCTTTCGTTAAAGAAGTTGTGGCCAGTTGTTCCATCTCCCTTGTATTTCATGCTTCCTTCATGTCAAGGACCTTTGTAGTTCCATTTCTTACTAGAAGAACGTGCTGCTGTAGTGCGTACAATATTTCTGAGGATGGGATATGAGGATTGGGTAACAAATTAAGTTTAAATCGCAATTTGTGGATCGAAAGATTAGTAAATGAGGATAATGTGATTCTTTCTCAAATTTTGTGAATTAATTCCTTCGATTAACCATGCTAAAGCAACAACAACAAAAAATCCCCTATATCTCCAATTTCATATGATTGAATCAGGATCTTAACTAAGTAGAATCATTGAAAATTTTCCTCATGATGTAAAAGGTATTTAAAGTAATACTAGTACAACACAAGGTTCATCTCCAAGCCAACATTGGGTCACACATTAAAGCCAAGTTTGCAAAGAGCAAACCACGGCATCTAAATAAACAGAAGCTGTCACCTTTCTCTAATTCGCGATAAATGCAAATACTATTAGGAGGACATAGGGAATGACAATCGACCAAGGCATGTCACCAAGCAAAACATACATCAGCAAACCGCACTTGACACTTCTAAGAGTGACCGCAATGAGAGCAAAGGCAAGTCGGAACCTTGGGTCTATATCTTGCCCTCTCATCATGACGATTTTCAGCAGCCCATAGATACGCATGATTTTTGCATGGGTAGTGTTGGATGGAACATCAATGCACTGGACGAGTTGATTCAGGTCCTTCTCCAGGGAATCAAAACGTTGGATATATGCAGCAATTAGATCTGCCAGCTCTGCCTTCTCTGCTTCACATCTTGGAAATAAAATCAGCAAACCACTTGTTAGTGTACAGTCTTTTGGAAAACCTCAAGTTTTGAGGTCTTTCTGCATCACATAAGATGGCAGCCTATCCAAAAGCTTTCAAGAACTACCGCTTTAAGTTCTAAAGGAAATCTAATGCGGTATGATACCAAGCTTCTAGTGAAAATCATAGCTAATGAGTATGCATTGCAGGAGTCTAAACTCTGTATGTACTGCAAGTATGTAACCCATCTCTTGGTCCACGGCTAATTAAGCTTGTGAAAACTCTTCTTTTCGACAAAATGGACAACCAGAGTACCAGGGGATACCTCCTTAACACTATAAGCCTTTCCTAACCTACTCTTACAGCACATTCACAAAACAAAACCTCCCAGACCAAAAAACCACCAAGTAAGCCCCTTGTTAACTGGTAAGAAACAGGGTACAGCTAACCGCGGGTCTTATCTTTTCTTTGGAAGGAAAAGCTAATAAGACTTCCAATTAATACGTTATTCTTAATATAAGTTTCTGGTGACAAAAGAAAGAGAAGAAAAAAGAATGTGTCTCTTCATCAATGTGACTGAATTTTCTCTCCCAGAAACAGAGTGTATATACTACCAGGCAAGGCCCATGCTTACTGGGTAGAAGGGGTAGAAGCGCAGCCTCGGGTGGAACCTAGTTACCGAGTCTCAGGTATTCGGGTAGAAGACTCAAGTAGAAACCGAGTCTCAAGCTACCCAAGGCTCGGATACAAGCTTGGTGGTCAGTCTTGTACCAAGCATGAACCTGAGTTTCCGTCGGAGAATGTAACCAAGTCTCAGTTTCTAGCTTCTACTCGAGACTCGAGCAGCTTTTACCCTAGTCTTGGTTTCCAAGTGCTACACGTGGAATTGGGCTCTCAAGTGTTGAACATACAAGACCAGAATGAGTCAACAAGTTCAGTGCAGGTTTTTTTTCCAAAAAACCGGTATTCCCTTAGTGGAATATACAGAGTGTACATGATCAGAAATAAAAACAGGAAAGGAAATCATAATTTTTGCACAACGGAGGCTGGGCTACAATCATAATCTTACCTTCGATCACCGAGATCAACAGGATTGTTGTTCTCCATTAAGGTTCCAAGGTGGTTTCCCTGGGAGACGGAGAAGAAGAAATGTGGAAACAATTGATTCACTTGTGATGTGATGAGAGCTTTGCCTAAGAGAGGAGCAGTCCCTCATTTAAGAAATGTGGATTACCTTTAATAGTATCAACTGGACGGGGCATGTGGGGTCAGCTGGACGAAAGGAGGAAAGAAGGTGTGTAAATTTGGAAATTTTAGGGGAAACTGTCGCTTTGGGAGCGAAGTTTTCTAAGGGGGTCGCTTGAGGAGAACTGTCCACATCAGCGTTCCATGAAAATGAAGGACCAAATATTATACTGTACGAAAATAGAGCTATGCATAGCCAATTTTCAGATAAGTTTGTACAGAAGTAATATTAAAAAGAGTAACATTGTTCACTTTCGAAAATATTACATGATATAATCCACTCTTCGACTTGAAAATGACTATTGATATTTACACCATTAATTGATTAATGAAAATATAACAAATAAGTTAAAACACAAACTTTTATTACGAGTATAATGACGCTTGTTTCATTATTTTATTTTAGGAATAAGTGTATTGAAAATTTTAAAATTTGTCACAAAAGTGTAATTTAGTCGTAAAACTTTCAAAAAATACAATTAAATCCTAAAACTTGTCACAAAAGTGCAATCAAGTCTTTAAACTTGTCAAATTAGTCAAATTAATTCCTTCCATTGCTAATAATTTTTTAAAGTTTTAAGACTCGATTACACTTTCGTAACGAATTTTGGGACTTTCAAAGTACTCATCCCTTTAATTTATTTGTAAATTTACAAAGCTTGCAAACAATGATAAGTATTATTAAAAAATTGTATAATTGGATATTTTATTAAAGGGATAAGTGCACTAGAAATCCTACCACTTATCATAGAAGTGCAATAACTCTTAAAACTTTCAAAAAATGCAACAAAATTCTAAAAACTTAGCAAATTGGTGCAATTAAGCCCTTCCATCAACTCCATTAATTTGTCTCATGGAAAATGCTAAAGTAGCATTTTTTTTATTATCATTTTGTCCTCTAAATCTTGATTAGATTAGATTAAGAATGCTAAAATTTCATTTTAAAAAATAGAATTTTAAGCCATAGGGCCCACTGTTGCTGCCTCTCATAGTTGGAAAGGGTCAATGGAGTTCGTCGGGGTCTCGGGGTCTCGTCAATGACCGGCGAGGGCCAAGCCCTTCCCCTTTGGGGAGGAGGCAACCCTCATGCCAAATTTGGGTGAGTGTCGTCGGCAAGCCTAACCATCACAAGCGCCGGCCCCTGGTGAGGCTTCAATGACTAGACCTGGATTAGGATTTTCTTAGTTCACTCTCCTAAAATTATCATCAAATTCGTTTTCGGGATGATTTTGAGTTCTGGACAATCGAATGAATACTCTGTCGGCCTTTCTCGTAATTTGATTTGTTTCCAGTCCATTCTCTATGACTGATCAGCTTTTGGAAGATGAGAAGGATGCAGCGTGAAGATTTTGGTGCATGAGGTTGTTCAGGGACATGAGGCGGGCCTTCTCGTGTCCGGAAGATGGCGATTCGCCTTCAACCTCAAATTCTTTGCAATACCATCGGAGTCAGATGCACGTACCTCAAGCTTTTTTTGGGCACCCGACGAGCCATCGAAGCTGAAATTCAGGTCTGCTGTCTGAGTTGTCGATTGTTCTTTTAGCATTTTGATGCCAATGAGGCTATGCACGAGTCTTTCAAATGCAGGTATATGGTGAGCTTCTAAGAGATTTTGGGGCAGTGTATGATCCGAAGGACTTGAGTTAGCGTGTGGGGTCTAGCATGTTAATCTGGATCTGTTGTGATTTAGTCAGTCAGCTCGGTTATTGAGGGAAAAGAGGTTCTTGTCATTTGTGCAGATTCTCAACTCAAAGGCATCTATTTCCTTGGTCTGGCTTCTAATCTTATTAAATAAATAAGAAATTTAGAAATATCTACCAAAGCCACCAATGGAGTTCTTTGAAGTGAATTTTCTTTTGATAATTTTGGATGCTGTGGGGAAATATCATTGATTTTTTCTTCAATTTATGCATAATCAGCCTAAATTTGAGGAAGAAAATATTTTAAAAAATCATGTAGGAGAGAGAGAGAAAATAACACTAAAATTTCAGGTCAGCATTTTCCATTAAGCAGATTGACAAAGTTAACAGAAGAATTTAATTCCACCAATTTAACCAATTTTTAAGGCTTCATTGCACTCTTTAAAAGTTTTTAAATTTTAATTACATTTTCACAAAAGTTCTAGAACTTCTTGTTGTAAAAAAAATGATTGAACAATAAAATAAGTAAAATAAATAAATATATTGGACATCAGATTTACTAGCAGTGTGCAACTGAATCGGATTTACCTAGGAACTAGCCTGGACCACCTAAAAAAACGGTCCGAGAATCAGTTGGAACCGGTTCCAAGTGAAACCCACCCGGACGGGACCAGTTTTTTTTTTTTTTTAAAAAGGAATGAAAAGCTAAAAAAAGGAATGCAAAAACAGAAGTTACAGAATTCTCAGCCCTCGACAATTGCAAGACGCAAACCCTAGCTCTCTCTCTCTCTCTCTCTCTCTCTCTCTCTCAAATCTCAATCACAGCAATTCTGACAAAGACTCCTCCAAACCCGAGAACCTTAATTGCCTTAGTAAGTGAAACTCTGAAAAGTTCGAAACTTGACAAGATTGCCGGTGGTTCAAAAGGAGCGATTGCAGGTGATCTTCATGTCGCCTTCAGGTGTGAAATCAATCGACTCGCTCCAACAACTTTAGCCGCTACTCAACCGACAGTAGTTGCTTGCTTCTTCTCCCTCGACGAAGACCCAGCACAGGTGAAGTCGTTGCCTTTGTTTCGCGATGGGAAGCTATTGCCCACAAGCCATCACCTTGTTGTTTTGGTGATGAGCGAGCTATGGCCGACTCCTCTGTGGTCTGCCACCCTCCGCCGTGGTCCGCTACCCTCACAGACCCGAGCCATGTGATTGTATCCAATCCCTCCTCTCTCTCTCTCTCTCTCTCTCTTAGAGCTCGGGTTAGTTTCGGTTTGTACTTTTCATGCTCTCTCTCACTCAATTTTGTTCGATTGAATGAAGACTTGAAGAAAGTGCTCTTCTTTGTGCAAGAACTAACCATTTCGTCGACCATCCTCTGTCATTCTATTCAGTGAAGATTAGACTTTGAGGTAAGCACTGCTTGATTTCCCCATTTTCTCCCGATGGTCATGATCTGTGATTTGTCGAAATAAGGCGAATAATCTAGGAGGTTTGGATCTTGTCACTTGAGGTTTGACTTTGTTCTTTGATTGGTGAACTCCGGGAAATACCGTTAATTGGGTTACTGACAAAACGAGGGAAATTTAGATTTATTCAGTCAAACTCTTGAATCATTACTTGATTGTGCATTGTTTATAGAAGCTAGTCCAAGTCTTTAAATTTAGTCCAAATTATTGTTCATTGCGAGCGATTATGGGCTTGTCGAATGAGAATAGCTTATTTTGGCAATTTTTTCGGATGATATAGATTTATTTAGTCTTGATTATGCAAGTTTAATTAGCTCTTTCAATAACTATATATTACAAGATGAAGCCATATTTGAATTTCAAGATATCCCATTTAAGATTATTGGAAGCTTATATCATCATGATCAATAGGAAGAGGCGAAAATTGTTTATAGAAGCTAGTCCAAGTTTTTAAATTTCGTCCAAATTGTTGTTCACTTCAAGCGATTTCGGGCTTGTTGAATGAGAATAGCTTATTTTGGCAATTTTTTCAGAATGATATAGATTTATTCAGTCTTGATTGTGCAGGTTTAATTAGCTCTTTCAATAACTATAAATATATTACAAAATGAAGCCATATTTGAATTTCAAGATGTCCCATTTAAGATTATTGGAAGCATATATCATCATGATTGATAGGAAGAGGCAGGAAATGATTTAGTTGTAATTTTCGAATTAGACCAATACCTTTGATGTGTGAACATTTTCCTTCCCTCTCCTTTTGATTTGGATGCTGAGGAGTGAGTTTATGCCCCTCTAGCACTTTCTTGTTGGTCAAATACATGATTAGCCTTGCATTGCCCATCTCTTATATAATTTGTTTTAGCAAAATCCTAACATCATTTTATAATTTGTTTTCAGTCAATGGATCAAGAAAAAAGCATGTCAATGAAAGTGAATGGACAAAATGAAATGAGTCCACTCATGGAATTGCCATTCCATGGAGTCAATGAAGTGGAATCGACAACCGTGAGTGCGACAAATAAGGTGAGGGTACCTAACACTCGTCCTTCTCTGGGTAAAAAACGAGCTAATCAATTAGAGGTTTGGGATAATTTTTCAAGATGCATAGATAAGAAAACAAAGAAAACAATTTAAGTGAAGCGCATTCATTGTGGGATTGAGTATGGATATAGACTGCGTTTAGTTCAGCATTTCCAAGGGACTTTCGGGCTGGAAAGCCCCTTAGGGAAATGCTGGACCGTTTGGTTCGGTTTTGGACATGGCTTTCAACTGAAAGTCGGCCTTCAAAATGTTGAAAGCTCAAAGCTAGTAGGGACTAGTACTGAGCTTTCAGCATTTGGTCGAATGCTAAAATTATTTTTTCCCTTCCAAAACTATCCTCACTAATTCTTCATATTTCCGATTTTTCCCCTGGTTATTTTTTTTTAATTGAAAAAGGAGGCAGCCCTTTATCTGTTTGGCGAAGGGTTTAGTTCAATTTTCAAAAAAAAAAAAGATATATATACATATATTATACCCCTCAAAGCTCATTGCGAAATTTTTTTTTACTAAACGCACATTCAACTCAAAGTCTATTTGCAAAAAAATTTAACAAACACAATTGCATTTCCCATAGTAGTCTTGGGCTTTCAGCATTTGCATTAAACTCAAAGCCTATTTGCAAAGCTGAACCAAACGCACCATAATGTTGATCATGGAACGTCTACCATGTGGAAGCATTTGAAAAAGTATAAAAAGTCTCCTCATACCAATAAGAAGTAAATGTTGTTTGCATCAAGTAACAAAGATGTGACTAGCGAAGTAGGGGAAAATACTATTGGTGATGGTAGCGTCTTAACAACATGGAAATTTGATCAAGAACGTTGTAGATACATACTTGTTCGAATGATTATTATTAATAAACAACCATTTCTATGGTCAAGCATGTTGGTTTTTGCGATTTTATTACTAAATTACAGCCTCTTTTCCAACATCTCTCACGGTTTATAGTGACCAAAGATTGTATGAAATTGTACCTAAGTAAAAGAACTTGTTTGAAAGCTTAACTCTAGGATTGTGTTGACGACTAACGTGTGGAGTTCTATTCAAAATTTGAACTATTTGTGTCTTACTGCACATTTTATCGATGAAAACTGGAAGTTGCATAAAAGAATCATCAATTTTATAATGATACATAGTCATAAGGATAGGGAGATTGGGAAAACGGTGGACAAATGCATTTATGATTAGGGAATAGAAAAAAAGGTGTCCACAACAATCGTGGATAATGCTAGTTCAAATAATGTGGCTATTAGTTATTTGAAGGAAAAGTTTTCAAAAAAATGGTTTTAATTTTGAATGGCGATGCTTTATATCTGAGGGGCACTGCTCATATACTTAACTTGATAGTAAAAGATGGATTGAATAAGATGCGTGATTCTATTGCACGTATCCGAAACATAGTTAGGTATGTGGGGAGCTCTCTCACGAGAGTTAAGACATTCCAATCTTGTATTGAGAATGAGAGGATTACATATAAGGGTTCGGTCTATCTTGATGTTGCCATTATATGGAATTCCACTTACATGATATTAGACACCACCATAGAGCTCAAGAAAGCTTTTCAAAAGAGGGAAGAAGATAATTTATTTTTCTTAAGGGAAATTGACCATGATACTCAAGATGAAGATTAGGAAAATGCCACCATTTTTTGTAAATTTCTGAAACGATTTTATGACGCAACCAAAAGGATATCGGGAAGCTCATATGGTACTTCAAATGAATATTTTGAGGGGATAGCCACGTTATATAAATATTTGAATAATACAGTAAATTCTTTGGACTCAAAGCTTCAAGTTATGAGTATAAAAATGAAAGAGAAGCTTGACAAGTATTATAGAAGTTTGGATAAAATAAATATGATGGTATTGATTACAGTTACATTGGATCCTACAAAGAAACTAACTTATGTAAAGTTCTGTTTCGAACAAATTTATGATGATGAAGCGATAGTTGATATGTATGATAAAGTGAAGGTTGCCTTGAAGCTTTTGTATAAATTTTATAAGCAATCTTTTGTTGATTCTTCTACTAAAAAAAATGACAGTGGTTCAAATGTGAGTACCAATAGTAATGCTTCCAATGCCAATATTGATGAGTATGAAATCAAAGCTTGGCATAAAAGCTTTCTTCATACGAAGAAAAGAGTGTTCAATAAAAATAAATCTGAGCTTGATCAGTATCTTAAAGCTGAAAATGAAGATGTCCTTGATCTCAACCTTTTGATGTGGTGAAAGAGTAGTAAGTCAAAGTGTAAAATCTTATCTTTGATGGCTCGAAATGTTTTGTCTATTCTTGTGACTACCGTTGCTTCGGAGTCGACTTTTAGTACATCGAGACGTGCACTTGACATCTTTCGAAGTTCTTTGACTCCTAAAGTGGTGGAAGGTTTGATTTGCACTCAAAATTGGTTGAGAGTTATTCACATGCCGATTAATGTTGAAAAGTGCATCAAGAATGCAGAAAATTTTGAGGCGGGTAAGTCGCATATATTTCTTTCTATCTTGTAATTCGTTCACATGAGTATCTATTGAGTGAATGTTTTATTTCATTTCTTTTTTGGTTTTTAGATTTGAATTGTTTTATCGAGGACATTATCATTGGAAAATAGACCATTTGGTGGAAACTCCAATTTTGTAGTAAGTAAACAGAATTTATTAAACTATAATTTTTTCACATGATTCTACAGCATGATTTCTTGTTGATTTTTCTTTGTGTATGAATTGCAGATCTTTGTTAGAGATTTTGCACAAATGTTGTGGGTGACTAATGTGCTCATCAAATGGAAAAAAGAAGAGAGCTTGAGGAAGAAATGCAAGGATTGCTTATATATTAAAATCTAGAAATGGAGAGCTGGTCAAGTTTTCTATTTCTATCAAGACACCAAGCATTTCCTTGAATTGTGAGAGGAAATAGTACCCGTCAATGAGTAATGTTTAAGTATATGCATTGTGATGGAGGAGAACTTGTAAATAGCATCACATAATGGTTTTTCGCACTTATTCATTATGGACTTCACATGATGCATTTTTTTGAGGACATGAGCTAAAGAGTGGATCTTGGGGATTGAAACAAAAGTTGTATGCCTGATGCTGATACTCCTTCCTTCTACTTGCCATTGATTATTCTTTTTACTTCTTCAGGTTAGCAAGGGTTGAACAATCTATACTTGAAGACTTGAGAAACAAGGTGCAATTGAGTAGTTTGGCGCTGCCGTCTGTCATCTTTTACACATTTATCAATACGCATAATGGGTATGTGCATGGCTATGTTTGCTTTGTCCCCCCAAATTGAGTGTACTATACATTGTGCTTCATGTGTGATCACATTTTCGACAATGCTACATGTTTCAGCTTAACTTGTTCATCAATATCCCAAGATGGGTCTTTGGTCGCTGGTGGATTTTTAGACTCATCATTAAAGGTTGTTCCTAATACCTTAATGCTAAAGATAGCAAGCTGTTGCTTCTCATCCTAATTTTGCTAGCATATAATTGTGCTTCCATAGGTCTGGGACATGGCAAAGTTTGGGCAGCAATCTGGTACTTGTAAGTTGGTGTAAACATTTTTAGTTTTCTGGTTCTCTGGCAATATGGTGAGGATACTAAATAGTGTGACTATCAACTATTTTGCAGGGTGAAAATGATACCACTAATGGTGAATAGGTAGTGGGGATGAATGGTGGGAGGAGATCTTACACCCTTTTCTAGGGCACTCGGGCCCTATTCATTTTGCTACTTTTAGTCCTTTGGGTGATTTTATTCTCACCTCATCAACAGACTCCACGAGTATGTTGTCCTCATATACACATCCAGCTTTCTATTATTTAGCCCTTTCCTGGTTAATGATTTTTAGAGACTTCTAATTGGTGGATTTTTTTGATATTGCAGTTCGGTTATGGAGCACAAGATTGACTGATAATCTTGTGTGTTACAAGAGCCACAACTACCCTGTATGGGATGTTCAGGCAAGGCATCTTGGTTGCACACATTCCTTAAGCTACCTCCTGAAATTTGTTCCATCTCATGCTGATAAAGATTACGCTATCTCATGTCAAAAAGCAAAGTAAATCAGATTCATATATGTCCTTCTCTTCTGTTTCAGTTTAGTCCAGCAGGGCATTACTTTGCCAGCTCTTCACATGACAGAACAACAAGACTATGGTCTATGGACAGAATTCAACCCTTAGGGATAATGGCAAGACACTTGTCTGATGTTGATGTGAGTAGGCTTTTATGATTTTTCATTTCCCCTATTTGAATGTATTCACTGCGGTCATTCGGTCTTTTTGGTACAAACTGGTGTGTGACATCATAAATTTGAGCATTTTTGTAACCACATATAAAGCATGATTCTGTCAACCGACAAATCAGATGAATCGACATAAAACAAGAATTTCTTTGGATCCTTGATATGTTTAGTTGCTTTATAGAAAATAGCTACAATTTAAAGTCAGGTCCCATTCTCCTACATTTTGCTAGTAAGTTTATTAAACTATTAGACTATCTAAGCTGATAGACGCATAGTAAATTGATGGATTAGCATTGTTTGTCTAGGAGAAGTCAGTCATTCCCCATAAAAAGCCCACTTATCTAATATTTTATGTAGGTTCCTATCCTTGCTCCATGCTTCCGTAACGAATGGAAAATAGAAATGGCCTTTTTATTTCTACCCAGTGTTGGACTAGGCGCAACATTTTTGTCCTTAAGATAGGAGATCCTAGGAATGCTCTCTAAAAGGTATTTTGATAGTGTTAAGTGAAGTACATTATTTGTCTACCTGTGTGGATAAGCTGCTTGTCTCTTGATCTCAACTACTTAAATCAAGCATGTTACTTTTTGCATTCAATGTTGTAGGTGGGATAAGAAGCCTCTCAAGAGCAGAGACACTGTCAAGATTCCTATGGTTGGCATTACTCTGGAAATGCTTTGTCGGGGATCAATGATGGCAACTCATGCTATGATGGGTTTGGAAAGGATCCTACCATGTAAATCAAATCTTTCATTTGAACTGAGAATTTCTTTGCTCCTATTAAGGCATGTGCAGACAAGCTGGTGGTGGTTTTTATGGCTAGAGAAAGTATACAAACAACCTATGTGGTGGTGTTGGTTATTACTTGAGAATGTGAACAAGCAACTAGTTTCACAACAACTCTATGAGGTTTAGGTAGAGTTACTCCTTTGGCTTTCACAGGATTGTGATTCTATTTGTGGGTGAATTTTTGGTGACATTTTATAAGTATCAACAAGCATATGATATTCTGGCACTTTATGATCTACTTCTCTTTTTGTAGATGTTGCTCACATGATTATGCAGTATAGGTTTCTTTCTGTGAATAAATTATTCTGTTTAATAAAATAGGTTCTAATGAAAATAGGGTTGACCCTATTCTCAGACCAGAAAAATAGGGTTAGGTCCAAAACAAGGTTCAATGCAAACAGGGTCGTGTAAACAGTTTAAAAAGGGGGAACCGGTTATAACAAGGTCGGGTACAGGATCTAGGTCTAGACCTTACCCACCCTGAACCCGATCACCCCTAAGATTTACGTGGTTCAATTAGTATAATCTATATCCACGGAAAGAGCAACAAAGCATTCGACTATAAATCAAGTTATATAATAGGGATTATAACCATGATATAGAAAGTATTAAGACATAAAGTACTCTAGATATGTGTCTATTACATGTGTCGTGGAAAACTTTCTTGATAACTTGAGTTTTTGTGAAAGATTGTTATACAACGGTAGAAGAATAGTAGGAGTGTCACAACTTTTGTATAGTGTTCACATTGGTGCCAAAACTCTTTTTTTGCTCACTTAAATGCCACAAGATTGAAAAAATGTTCACTTGAATGTCACTTCCGATTTGCCCTTCAAAAAAGCTGACATGGCCGTCAGTGAATAATATTTTAATTAATTTTTTTGAATTTTTTTTGCTTTTTTTTCTAGGGCCGGCGAAGGCCACCGTTGACCCTCGCCATTGGTCACGACAACCTTGCCCAAGGCCGTTGTGGCCAATGACAAGGGTTTCGCAACTGGTGAGGGTCAACGATGGCCCTCGCCAACCCTAGAAATAAAAAGCAAAAAAAATTCAAAAATATTAATAAAAATATTTTAAAATATTAAAATATTGTTCACCGATGACCACATTAGCTTTTCCAACGGAAAAATCGAAAATGGTACTCAAGTGAACGCTTTTTCAAACTTGTGGTACTTAAATGAAAGAAAAAAAAAATTTGTACCAAAATGAGCACCGTATGAAAGTTGTGACACTTATTGTGCTTTTATGCCATTATACAGCTAAGTAGTTTGTTCATTGTAATTACTAGATACAAAGTAGAGAATGGAGCTAAAATTGCTAGAATGTATAACCAACATATTGATTCCATGGAGAAGTCCTTGCTTCAAGCCATCATTGAAATGTATACCCATAGTGATTTGATCAATATTACCAACCTCGGTCATGCTTAGGGGTGAGCACATTGGACCGTCCAAACCGAGAATCGCCCAGACCGGACTAATCCGGTTCCCGGGAGCATCGGTCCATTTCCCGGTTCCATAAAAATGGAACTGGTGATTTTCGGTCCAGTTCCCGATTCCGAGGGGGAATCGGACCGACAATTTTCTATTTAAAATATAGTTCTTAAATTTATTAAAAAATGCAATAAACCCTAAAATAATAATATTTCTAGTATTTTTTTTAAAAAAAAATTGGCTAAGTGGTCGGTCCTATTGGACCAGACTAGACCAGACTGGACCAGACCAAACCATTGGTCTGGTTCGGTTCCGAATCCGGTCCACAGTCCCAAAAAATGGGAACTGGTCCTCCCGGTCCAGTTCCTGGTTCCACCTTGGAACCAGACCGAACCAGGAACCGATCACCCCTAATCATGCTTATGAACACCGAGGTCAAAATCGTCCGGCAAACATTAATTTGAAATGGCAAGACAAGATTTGGACCTAGGGTTTCAAGTTTCTCTAGGAGAGATTTTTTTTTTTTTTCTAAAACTACTTAGAGAGATTTTTTTCAAACATTTACTTCGCATCACCGTAACTCTTATTTTACAAATTAGACTCAGTATTCTGAGCATTACCTTTTCTTCCTCTAGCTTTTCTTTTCTATTGGAATAGAAAAGTAGTCGCATGGCCTGTGGCATTTACCACTAATCGATAGACTAATGTTTTACATGAAATAAAAAAATAAACAATGATCTTTGAGAAAAAGAAAACATAAAAGTATTGAAAAATATATCAGGAAGAAACTACAAAACCGATCCCTATATTGTTGCTACCATCTCATGACAAATTGGATCCACAAACTAATTCGATTTAATTTGGGAAAAGTTTATACAATTGTCCAAGTATCAACGGGATATGCTGACTAGGCGCCCTATGTACACCAAGGGATATGCTTTGAATGTAATTAGAGATCATGAGTTGAATGTTCGAGCCAGCATCGATAGAGAGCAACCAATTCTTAACCGTTGATTTATGTAAATGAGGCTTGTATTAACGATTGAACTACATTGAAACACACGACTTATGAGATTATCTTGTCGGACAAAAGATCACATCCGTAAAGGGAAAATTATCCAAAAAGCCTTAAACCTATTACACTTTTACCAATTTAGTCTTAAAACTTTCGATTTTGCTAATTGAATCCATTCAGCCAATTTTGGCCAGAAACCACTTATGTGATAGCAGTTGTCATACATGACATGGCTAGCACTAACGTGGATAATTTATAATGGTATCTTTTCAAATTTTCTTTTCTTTTCTTTTCTTTTTTTCTTTTTTTTTCCTTTCCTTAATTATTTTTCCAAACCCTAGCTGGTGAATCACCGACTGACCAACACCAACCACAAGCAAAGGCCAGTGACCCTTGTCAGCCACAGGCCAGCCCAAACAAGTGTTTGGAAAAAAAAATAAAAGAAAAGAACAAAGAAAAAATAAAAATAAAATAATTCAAAATTCAAAAAAATATTAAAATATTTTATTATAAATTATCCATGTTAGCACCAACCATTTCACATAGGACAACCAACATTTATATCAGTAATTTCTAATCAAAATTGGCCAAATTAACTCAAATTGCAAAACATGGAAATATTTAGGATTCAATTAGCAATATTAAAATATTTGAGATTGAATTGGTAAAGGTGAAATTTGTTTAGAACTTTTTGGATAATTTTTCTTGTCCAAAAAAAGATGGGTCAATAGCTATCTACAATGGATCTTACTTTCGATAGATTTAAAATCATTGAATATGCTGTGAATTACATTGTCTACTTCAAGAGTTTGATTTTCTATGAACATCGAGAATAAAAACCATAATATATTAACAAAAGGAGAAAAGAATGGAACACAAATCTACTGGATGCAAATTAAAATCATGAAACTTTTCCTATAGGCATAGAAAGAGAGGATGGAGATCCACAACTTCAAATGGTGTTTTAATTAGCGTCTCAATCAATTCTTAACAATAATACATGTAAATGAGGCACGTATCAATGGTTGAGATACATTGAAATACTTATGACATGTGCGAGTGCCTTGTGGGATGAAAATTTCACATCCAATGAGGCCTCTATCAACATTCAACGGTAGAGATGCGTTAACGTACTTATGATATGTGGGATCATCTTGTGGTATAAAAGTTTCACGTTCAAAGGATAAAGAAACCCTAGAAGCTTGAATCCTCGAATCTTGATTGAATGAACGAATGAACAAAGGAATGGAACTAGAGAGAGGGGTTTTATTTAGGGTTAATATCATGAAAAAGTGAATCAGTTTATATTTTTTCGTGATCTTAAGCTAATTTAATGAAAATTTATAGAGGATAAATTTATTACAAATATATCAATTCGAAATTTTTTGCAGTCAAAAATTAGTTTATAGTAAATTTATCACGGACATGCCAATTTAGAATTTTTTGTTGTTAAAAAATTAATTCGAAATAAATTTATTATAGATATATTAGTTTGGGATTTTTCTAAGTATTAATTCAAAGGGAATTGGGCGTGCTAAATTCGTCGAGTATTGACACGCGGGACAGGACTATATGAAAATTCGTGGTGCTGAAGACGTGCCCGCGGTTGAGTGGCACGCCAGCCCGGTCGTGCGGGAGGGGAGCTGGGAGGATGGTTGGTGTAGATGCTTGCATCAGCTAAACTGGCCATTTCTCTAGAGTAGGCTCATCTTTCCGCTTGGAAATAATTGAGCGGCTGCGATGTGGTCTGGCGCCCTTTTCCTCCTCTTCCAAAGTAAGCTTTTGTGGATGTTGGCGTGTCGCGTGCTACCTGCTCGTACAAATATTTTACGCTGTAGATTCCACCGCGATGAATAAAGCAAATTACAAATACAATGTAAAGTTATTATCACGAACATTAACAAAATATCAGGATGGCTTCTATTTAGTACTTTGTCGATTGCGGCACATTTGTATTTGAGGAGTTTCATGAATTACAATTTATGGCAACTTTAGTCAAAGTATGTGTTAAAGTAAAAATCGATCAGGCTGAAAGTTTATTTTTAAACAAAGGAAAAAGATTTTCTCATTTCGATCTGAATTATTTTTGAATCTTAACTTTGGAAGGTTTGGTATTGACTCTACTGAATTGCAAAAAGTGGCTCAATGAGAAGTTGTGTTTGCTTCCATTTATCTAGCAAACTATTTCTCAATTTTTTATGAATTTGTTTAATGCACGAGCTGACAACACTTACCAAAGAAAGAAATTCACATGTTACACAAGTATCTTCTTTTATCAACAGGTGACATAAGCTAATGATACCCATGGTCTTGGGGGACAAAGAATCCACGTCCAAGAAAAAGAATTAGTGATTATCAACAATAAATCTTACTTTTTGATACATTTATAGCCATAGGATATGTCCCCAATTACATTGTTTGCTTTGAGAGTTTGAGTCACTAGGATCTATAAAAACCTGAATATATTAACAAAAAGAGAAAAAGAGTAGAGTCATCCATACAAAAAAGAAGGGAAAGGGCCTATGTCTTTGCAGACTCTAACAGTTCCATGTCCTTTGGAAACGTTAAGATTGTTGATGCAAGGAGTTGACCCCTATCCTCATGAATTAGTTATATAGCGTATTATATGTACTTACCTGTACTAGTTATCAGAGGGTCCTAATAAGGTGAGGGAAGAGTAGCTTTGTGGTTATGTTCGGCATTACGTCCTTTACATGAAGGACACTACGAGCATACATAGGAGAGAATGAATAAATATAATATGAAAAAAAAATAACCTCTTTAGCATAAACACACGGTTTTACTTTCACTATGTAAAAAGTATTCAAATTAATATTAGTACAACACAGGGCATTGTCCGAATATCAAAACCAACTTCGCAAACAGCAAACCATAACATCCAGGAAACCAAAAACTGTCACCATTCTTTAATTCGCAACGAATGTGAATGCCATCAGGATACAAAAAAGGGCAATCAGCCAAGGCTTGTCACTTAGCAAGATGTACATTAACAGGCCACACTTGACGCTTTCAAGCCCAGCATCAATGAGAGCAGACACAAGTTGGAACCTTGGATCCATCATATTTTGCCCCCCTATCTTGACGAGTTTGAGTAGTCTGTAGATACGCATAATTTTTGCACAGGTATGGTTGGCTGGAACGCCCATCACCTCGATGACTTGATCCAGGAACCCCACCAAGGAACGAAGACGTCGGGTACGTGGAGCGATTCGATCTGCAAGCTCTACTCCACGCCTTGGAAATAAAATTACCAAACCAGTTGTTAGTATGAATTGCAGGAGTCTAACCTCTGCATGTACTGCATGTGCTTAGCCCATCTAGGGATCCATGGCTAATAAAGCTGGTGAAAACTCTTCTTTTCGATAATGGAACGCTGGATTACCAGGAAATACCTCCTTAAGGGCTACAAACCTTTCCTAACCTTCTTTTACAACACTTAATTCACAAAACAAGATCACCCATACGCAAAAAACTGCCAATTAAGCCCCCTTGCTTACCAGGTAGAAACAGAGTAAAGCTGATTGCAGGTCTTATCTTTTCTTAGGAGGAAAGCTAATAAGATTTTCGATTACTAATTTGATCTTGATATGAGTTTCTGTTGACAAAAGAAAGAAACAGAGTATATACAGTCATGTCTCTTCGTCAATGGGACAGAATTTTCCCTTTTAGAAACAGAGTGTATATCCAATCAGACAAGGCCCATGCTTACTGGGTAGAAGCCAAATCTTGGCTAGAACCCAGAAACCGAGTTTGGGGTATTCGGGTAGAAGACTCAATTAGAAACGAAGGCTCAAGCTACCCGAGATCAGGTACAAGCTCAGTGATCTGTCTTGTACTGAGCATGAACCTGAGTTTTGGTCCAAAAGTGTACCTAAGTTGCGTTTTCTAGCTTCTACTAGAGACTCAAGTACCTTTTTCCCAAGTCTTGCTTTCTCATCTCTACACGTAGAATTGGGCTCTCAGGAGCTGAACATGCAAGATCAAAATACATGGCGACAAGTTCGCCTAAGAATAGGTAGGTTTTTTCCCAACAAAACAGCATTCACATAATGGAATACGGTGGACATGATCAGACAGAGGTTCAGGAAAGAAAATCAATATTTGTCATGATTTTGAGGTCGCCGAAGAGGTTATGATATGCTTGATGTCCGGTCTTAGATAGTTCACATATGTTTGAAGTCGCTGAAGCTTACCTCCAACCACCGAGATCAGCAGGATTGTTCTCCATTAAACTTCCGAGGTCACCTCCCTGGAGATACGGAGAAGAAGAGAAATGAGGCAAAGAGTGATTCACCTGAGATGAGCGCTTCGCAAGTAGAAGCCGCAGTCGAGTTTTGGCAGAGAATATGGCTACTTCAATGTAATTTCAGAGGGGGGTATTATATTGAGGACGATTAAGAAATTGCCAGATGTGGCTAAAGAGGATGATTGAGACGGGAGAATGAGGGGAGAATCTCCTGGCGGGCAGGACAACGCCTCCTGCCCGCCCGCTCGATCCGCCCGCGTCCTGCCCGCCCGCCCGTCCTGCCCATTCCCCCACACATTCCTGCCCGTCCTGCCCATTCCCCCGTACTTTTGCTGAGGTGGTGGAGAAAGCGGCGGAGAAAGTCGCGATTTCACTTTTTTTGTCGTTTATATAAGGGGGGTGAAGCGGAGGATGCAGAAGTTTGAGCGCTTTTCTCCAAACGGGAGAATCTTGGTCTTTTTTAAAAAAGTTAATACCACGAATAATCTTATATTGATACACATACAATAAATATAACCCAAATTAACTTTTTAATCATGACAAATTCCAAATTAGTACATATGTGACAAATTTATCTCAAACTAATTTTTAACACCAAAAACTCCAAATTTGTACACATGTGACAAATTTACCCTAATTTATAACCCCACATCGGTACACTTGTGATAAACTTATTATCTATTAGTTTTCGTTAAATTTTACTATCAAATTTCTGAATTGAATGACACGTAGTAGTTAACGAACATACCAATTTGGGGTTTTACTATATGTTTGTTATAGTGTACGAGTTTTGTATTTTTTAGTATATTGATCTAATTTAATTGATGATATATTTATCACAAATATACTAATTTAGGGTTTTTGACAGTCAACTAATTAATTTGAAATAAATTTGTCACAAGTGTACTAGTTTAGGGTTTTTTGTGATATGAAAATTAGTTGGGATAAATTTTTCATATATATACATTTAGAGTATTTCGTGATATTAACCCCTTTAAAAAATAGTGAAAAGACCACATTGCCTGTTGCCTTCACCCGAAGTCTCAACTTGAACATTCAATTAAAAAGGACCAACATTATACGGTACAAAAACAAAAGCTATGCATAGACAATTTTCAGATAAGTTTGTATGGAAGCAATATTAAAAGGAGTAATATGTTCACTTGCGAAAATATTACATGATATAATCCTCTCTTCGACTTGAAAATTGATAATTGGTATTTTTTTTGTCGTATATAATTGGTATTTATGCATTAATGCATCAATGAGAAATATATCAAACAAGTTAAAACTCAAAATTTAATTATGAATACAATGGCATTTGTTTTATTTTTTACTTTTTTATTTTTTTTGTGAACTTAGAAAGCTTGCAAACAATGATAAGTTTTATTAAAATTCATGTAATTGAATAATTTATGAAAGAGATAAGTATGCTAGAAATTTCACATTCCATGAAATTTGCCCAACGGAAAATGTTGATGTATCATTTTTATTATTTTCTTCTCTATATCTTAATTAAATTATATTAGAAAAATAAAAATGCTAAAATCTTATTAAAAAAAGAACTGAAACTTTTAGAGAAAAGAGCCATGAGGCTCTCACCGGTGCATTGCCGTCGCCAGAAAAGGCCAATAGAGGTTGTCAAGGCCTCGTCAATGGTTGGCAAAAGTCAAGCCCTTCTCTTTAGGGAGGGCACAACCCTCACCCCAGATTTAAGCGAGTGTCACCGGCAATCCTAACCCACCACAAGCACTGGTAGCCTCAATGACTAGACCTTGATTAGGGTTTTCTTAATTCTCTCCTAAAATTATTATCAAATTCATTTTCAGGCTCAATTTGAATTCTGCGCAATCGTATGAGCACTCCATCCATTTTTCTCTTAGTTCGATTTGTTTCAAGTCCATTCTTTTATGACTAATCAGATTTTGGAGGATAAGAAGGACGCAGCATGCAGATTTTGGTGCATGAGGTTGTTCAGGGACACAAGGATTATGTATCATTCAGCTTAACAATTTAATAATAAAATTTAACGAAAATTATAATGACACCGTCTTTTTGATGAAGACTCCTTCGATGCATCAAATGAAGCCAATGACCGACTTTTGTGTCTGGTCCATCAAAGACTTTCGATTTAATGACACCGTTTCTCCAATCCCTTTACCACGAAATTCACCCGCGACATGGAAGAACATCTCTTTGACACTTTAACAGTTTGGTCTCTGGGGCTTCGCGCGAGGAAGCTTCTTTTCTTTGGCAGGGAGACGATCATGATTTTACCGGATATCTGCACGTGTCAGGCTGGCCACTCTCCATCGATCAAGTCGCCTCGACTCTACTTTTAGATTAGTGTTAATAATAGTGAGAAATTCAAATTACTTTTATAATAAATTTATTCAAAATTTCTCCCAACCCCGCAAAGAGAACCGCGTTCACACCTCTTCCTCCACTCCTCCTTTCTCGGGTAGCTATCCCCTGCGACGCGGCCCCCCACGCCGCCTCGCCAATCCCACGTCGCCACGTCGCGACCCTTTCCCCCCTCCCCAGCAGCCCCCGTTCGAACTCCTCGGCAGTCCATATTTCTCAAAAAAAAAAAAAATGGAAAGAAAAAAAGCCTCTCCATATGTTTGCCAGCTTTGAATCTTTGATTGAGGACTAATTAAGTAAAAAAGAGAACAAAAATATTTATTTAGGCTCCGTTCGTTTCACGGAAAATGTTACTTTTTTGAAAAATATTTTACAATAAGTTATTTTTCAAGAAAACATAATTATTTTCCGGTGTTCGGGTAAAACTTGATTTTGAAGTGGAAAATATTTTCCGCTGTTCGCTTGGGAAAATGTTTTCCTTTATAAACTCTTTTTCAATAAATTTTTATTATTTTATTTTTTAAAATCGTTATTTATTATTTTTTAAAATAGATTATTAAATTATTTTTTCTTTATTTTGTGTTCTCTCCTTCCTTGGCCGGTCACTGGCCATGCCTCAAGCTCACCTTGCTAGCAAGGCTCAAGGCTCGCTTACCTCTAGCAAGCTCGCATGATCAGCTTACCGGCAAGGTGAGCTAAAGGCAATAAGGCTCGAGCCTCGCAGATCGACATCGCGAGTTAAGCAGCTTCAATTCAGAAAGTAATTGAACTACTAGGAGAAAGAAGAAGCACAAGCCGTGCAAAAGTTGAGTGAGGGAGATCGACCAATTAGGGCAAGTGATTGACTTTATTCTACTTTAAAAAGAAGGGATTCGATTGTTTTTAAGAGAGCAAAGAGAGGCAAGCACAGAGGCGCTGGGTTCGTGAAGTGAGGGAAGAGAGGATTATAGTTTTTTATTTTGAAAAGGAGTAAATTTGGAAATAAGTTTCCGTCTTGTGATACTCGGGCGTTATCGATCTAGCGAGCTTGGCTCGCCTGTCGTTGGTCATTGGCTGTTGCCGTGGCCGACAACCAGTCGAAAAAGAAAAACAGCAAAAAGAAAGATAGAAAAATAAAGAAAAATAAAAAATCGATTTTATTAAAAAATAACAAAAAAAATTCTAATTTATGAAAAAAATAAATAAAAAATCTAAAAATAAAATAAATAAGTGAGGACTAATGGAGAGTGTAAGATAAGAGAGAGTAAATGTGGAAAACATTTTCCCTCACTTTAGAAGATTTTTTTTCCTTCATAGAAAATGTTTTCTCCAATGAATTTATTTTCTGTGAAACGAACGTCGGAAAATCCGAAAAACGTTTTCCTGGAAGTTATTTTCCGTGAAACGAATGGAGCCTTAAATTGTTTTCAAAACATGTTGAGTAGGCTAAGCATCAAATATCTGACTCTGTAAAAAAAAAAATTCTTTATTTCTCTTTCTGAGCAATCACGCTTTGCATTAAAAATAATGATTTTTGCAAATAGAACGTAATCACTTGAAAGGTATATTGAAATAGCTCTGAATGAATGATGCCATATGCTAAATTCATAGGAGAAACAAATACTTGTTGGCAATGTAGTAGACCATGTCCAATTTCCATATACATGTGCTGAAACCAAAAAAAAAAAAAAAAACCTCCTCTTTCGGGTTTGGATTTTCATGACATCCAATGCCAATGTGAAAAGGAGGAAATCTTCAAGTACACAGGTCCCTCGTCTGAAAAATTCCACAGCCGGTACTGTGTATAAAGCCCTTTTCGAATCCATTTCTAATTTGGGAAGAGGGAGGGTCCACCGTAGCGAGCGTGCGGCCGTCCGCACTGGAGCAAACCTCCGATGTGAAAGAAGGAGAATCCCCATTTATAATTTTGAGTCGTAAGTCGTGGCTGTTAGAACTCAAACAACAAACGACATCCTCCGTCATCACGAAAGATTGTCAAATCCCCACCCCTCCCCGTTCACGCCTGCTTTGTGTCGTAAAGGAGCCACCTTTAATACGGACTTCCCGACCCGAGAACAAGAACAAGGAGAAGAAGAAGCAGCAGCAGCAGCGGGAACAGTAGCCGGCAGCAGCAACAACAAAATTCTTCTAATTATCATTTAACGTTTCTAATATTATAATTTGCTTATAATTTTTTATAATTACATGAATAAGGATGATATACATAACTATATATAATAAGAATGTTGCACTTTGCCCATGTAATTAGTATTTGACAATATATCTATTGCGAGAAAAAATTCGTTGCCTTATGATACCATAAATTTGTCTATCGTGTATTGATTGATGTATAGTAAAATAACGGTAAAAAATCATCATATTCCTCATTCACCCTTACTTCTTTTCCTGCTCATTTCTCTGTTTTGCCCCCCTTTTGCCTAAGTTCTTTTCAACAAGATAAAGAAAGATCTAAAGGTTTGTTCTTTCACTTCTAGAGTTCCTATAATTTTTTTTAATGAAATTCTAGGGCTCCTAAAAACTCAAAATGTATATTCTTTCATCAGCAAAGGGAACAAATAATGAAGTTACTAAAAAATAAAAGAATTCAAGCAAAATCGACTGAAACAGTTGGATATTTAATCATTTCAAAGGACCTACATATTTTATAGAAGGTATATACAACATAACGAGCATTTTTCTATCACTTTAGACGAATTAATATTCACTTGAGTGGCAATTAAAGAATTCTGATGATCACAAATATTATCTATCATAGATCATTTTTGTGCAAGTGTCATCTATCATAGGTAATTTTTGTCAATGTACTTAATGATAATGGATGCAACTGTCAAATCATGCTAAAAATAACTATATATAATTTTTTTTTGATGTGTCAAACTATATAACGAGTTCTTTTCTCTGCAAAATACGTGGGTGCCTACTGGTTTCACACTATTATGACCTATTAATGCTGCGTAACAATCTTGAGCCCTTACTTTCGCGCCTTTAGTTTGCATCTGGACAAGGTAATCAACATTCATCCTAAATTCAATATTAAAGATTAGTTCACCGACCAAATACGGACAAAAAATAAAGTATCAGGATCAAAAGTGAATGGAAATACTTGTGCACGTGCCATTTTCGTGATTTCCCTTCGAGTTATAAGTTGTGATTTACGCGTTGGATAACGCTATCCAACGATGAATCTTTAAAAACTGAAAATACTTTCTTGGGTAAAACATCAGTTGTACAATTGTATATTTGGGGGCAAGAGCGCAGTCTTCTTCCGATCCCGCCAATTTTTTCAGCGACCCCTCATAAAAATCTGGAGCGTCACTGAAGAGAGGAGAGGAAAGAAGTCGAAAGAATGGAGTTCACACTGAGCGGCATCGCGTTGAAGACCTTGTCTCGCTCCATCACATGCCTCTCCCGCGTCGGCAACGACCCCCGCCATCCAAGCTTCTCCTTCCCAGGTCATTCTATCATTTTCTTTCCATCACTTCTTCTTCTCCGTCCTCTCCTTCGTCTCTCTCGCCCGCAGCTCCGGCGTGTCGCCCGCCACTGAAATCCGCGTCGATCGTCGTTCCTCAGTTTCATCCGTCGAGTGAAATAGCTGCAGCAGTTGCTTATTCGCGCGCCTTGCTGAGCGGTGCTTCGTTTAGATGCTATGATGCCGTGTTAGGTATTGGCTCGTTTCGCTCGATGCAGTGTCCGATCGAGAAATTCGAGAGTCCCTGCAACGATTGCCGAGTGCGTGGAGCTTTTGGCGGTGGAGTCGAGGCAGAAATTTATTGACTTAGGTTGTGTTTGGGCCTGTCGACGACGATTAGAACTCGACTTGCGTGAATCTGAAGTGACTAAAAGAATCTGATACTGTTGATAGGGTGATTCAAAGTCATTAGATCGTAGGGCCAAGGCAATTCACTGCTATATCTTGGAGAACCATCGGTTGTACTTGTGGAAAATGTCGAATGGTGAAACCACAGGAGAAATGCCCTATGGATAACCTCGTCCATGTGCTGCTGTTCTGTCTTGATAATGCTTTCCTGGTCTGTCTGGTTACTTTGATAATGTTGTGTGGAGTTTTCCAACACTCAATAAGTTAAGTGAAAACACGATTGTATTCCCTATCATAACTCTTATATGACTTTACTTTTCCATGGCTTCCTTTTGCCCAAATGACAATAGAAGTTCCAAGTTCTAATCTCATGTTTGGCACTTAGCATTATTTGATGTATTAGAATTAAATTAGCTTTGATCAGTGTACAAATATCACCTTCTTACTTGTACATATCAGATTAAGATTCTCGTATTCGTATTCAACCTCCAGATTTCCTTTCACACTCAATTCGTCAAGATCTACCTATCAATTGATAACCTTCAAGCCAGACCTCTTTGACTGTTTACAGTATCTTGTGCACAGGTTCAATGCAGCATTCTTCTAAAGGTATATTGTTGTTGCTCATCTTTCTAGTTTGTTTGTCAGTTTACAGTTGTAAGCAACTTGCAAATACTTACAAAATGCCTTGTGCAGGCTGTCTGTTTTGTCCTTAGAATGCCTATTACAAACATTGATTATTTGAGTGTCCAATTACCAGACATCAATGCATCAAAAGTTCAATGGTCTCTGCAGTGATTCAATGGTAAAGACCTTTCAGTTGTGTGTATGGTGCTCTGGATTCATTATATTGGAAATGGTGTATTTGATGGTTGAGATTGCAAGTTCATGGCACAGATGGAAAAGTTAGTGGATTCCTTTTTTGCCCTAAAAATACTCTTGCTCCAATTCTATGAAAAACAGTGGACATTTTTTTTGTACTTTGAGAAGGCTGGTGAGTAACTAAATTCTGAAAGCTCTTTTGAATCTTACCTTCTATCCATTTTCTTCTTTGCTTCACTTCAATTTTGTATATGCAAGTAGTTCAGATGGAACAAGTAGCTTTCATGCAATCAGTTCATAACTGGTTTTAATAGATGAATGATTGCTAGTTATCTGCTCAGAGATTTAGAACTTGCTAATGCATAGCTTCACAATCACAAAGGCTGATGACAATTTTAATTTTGGGCTGAACGTCAAAAAATGAGAGACTATCATTGAAAATCTGGTTGATAAAATATAGTGCACCTTTGACTCAAGTTTGGATAATAATGGTTTAAGGAGGTTTAAGTTTGGATGATAAATGATTTATTTATCAAGTTTAATGCATGATGCTAGTGAAGTATGCCAGCTAAAAATATCAGTGCAAAACTTGATGGATAATGTATGCCTTTTGACTTTTGTTTTTGGTACTAAATTTGTGGTTTCAAGTGCAACATCGCTGCTGCTGCAGAGGGGCAAGTGTAACTAAACGCAAAATTAGAAAAGAATAAAGAACTTGATACAACTGCATGTTTTTATGAAACAGGCCTATTTTGAGGGCCCCTAAATTTGGGATTGATGAGGGGCCTCTCTTCCGATGTTGATGCTACACTTGTATTGGCCACCATGTTCACATCACAATTACATGAAGGTAATACTGGACCTTCGGCATATGGAATGCCAGGCCAGGCTGATACTGGGGAAGCTTCTGGAGAACAGCCAGAGAGGAATAGAACAAGTACTTCCAAGATTCCATCAAATCATACCAGAATTTGGTCTGAACTCTCGGGTGAGTGATCCTTGTAGCTTGTAGCTTGTAGCACTGTCATCTCAATGATGGCAAAGAAATTGACTTTGCTTTGCTCTAAAATGAAATGCTGTGTATGCCGTCAGTAAGATACTAAGTCAATGTGAATGCATATCTTGGGAATCAAAATTTGAGTGGTTTACTAACTTTGGGCAGGAAATGCTGCGAGAAGTGGCAGTTCTGATGGAAGGCAATTTCCAGAAGAAAGGATCCTAAATGCTGGTGGTCAGTTAGGAATTGAAAGAATAAGCCCCCTTCAAATATCAAAAGCTGCATCAGCTGAAGGAAACATCTAAACTGGTTCAGATTCTTCATCTCTCAATCTCTCTTGAGTTTGTGTGTGTGTGATGAACATCATCTTTATCTCTCAAGGTTGGATTATTTTGCTGTCTCCTGCAAATATTTCTAAATAATGTCGCTACTTTCTCAATTGCACATTTCCCTACTGCAAATGCTGCTTCGCAAGAAAGCATTTGGTTTAGACCAATTGATTGCACGACTTTCTCTTGGAGTCGTGCTAAATTTTACTCCTTGCATCAAGAAGCAAAAGGTGTCTGGCAGAAATCCATTTATGTCCTACGAAACCGGTAAGCATTTCTTTTTTTCCACTCTTGTGCAACTGTGCACATGATACTACAGACAAGTTGGATTTTCTGCTTTTTACTCGACTGTGAACCCTGATGATGCGTTACACATACCTGTGCAAGTACCTATTTCTGGAAGACTGAACTCACATGCCTTTCTTGGGCTTCTCAGTATTGATTCAATTAGTCTGCTCGAATCATGTCGTTTGTTAGTGGTTCTAAATGTTTTTAGAAGCAAAGTCACTGACCAAGATTGTCCCTAACGTAGCACTAATTAGTGCCATCATAAGTATATCCATGCAGTTTTGTTAGTAGTTTGAATTGGATGATCCCTCTGAAGCAACTTCGTTCTTTTCTTGTGTAGATGGACATGGTTTTTCACAACATCATCCAAGTAATTGGGTTGATGCTGATGAGGATGAGGATGATGATAACGAGGATGGTGAACTCTGTGTTCAGTCGATACCACTATACTATGAAAGATCAGTAGCATTATGTTTCCTGTTTAACTATGATAACCTTGCTCTCTTAGTTTTATTGTTTAGTGCTTGTGCCTTATTCGATTTCCATATGTTAAAGTAAGAATGAGAGTCCTTTGTGTCTGTTTCAATACTGAGGTTCTCTGAACTATTTCTGTAGTCCGTTCGTTTATGATAATAATGTCAGTTTTTCTCTTTCTCTACTGTTTGCAACAGCACATTAGAAACAATAAGGAGACTGTTGGGAGTTTTTTGACCAAATAGATCCCTCGCCGGAGAAAGCTTTTCTGTTTTCTCTTTGGAAAACCATTATAAGTATATTAAAAAGGAAGTGGTCAAAGGGTTTTTGAAATGTTTATGTTCCTTCTTAAAATCACATTCTAGAATGATTACGTCGTTTTTGAACTCCAACATTTCAGTTCAACTTTTCCTTGTCAGTTGCTTCCATTCTATATATTATGTATATTATATTACATGCTTTTACAACGTGGGATGCTTTGTGTCATCGAAACATTACCGCATCAAGAAAGCTGGAAACTATAGCCGTTCACTAATTGATGAACATGAATGGGATTACCAACATTAGGACACATGGAATGAAAATCAGCCATGGTATTTCGTCAAACATATTGTACATCAGTAAGCCACACTTGACACATCCAAAAGGAATAGAGATGTGAGTATATTTGAGTAGAAACCTTGGGTCAATAACTTACTTTCTCATTATAAAGATTAACACTTCACAGATACGCACAATGACGGGTTCGATGATAACATAGGCTAGCCATATAGAGCTACGCATGATCTTGATGAGTTGATAGGCACAATGACAAGTTCAATGATAACGTTGGCTAAACCTATGGAGTTGCGCATGACCATGATGAGTTGACATAAGGCCTCTATCAAGGAATTAAGTCGTGGATTATATTATGCAGCATTTTTTTGGATTTAAAATCAGCAAATTACTTGTCTGACAACCATCTTGAAGCTCAAATAATAAAGATCACGTATAATCATAGGGATCTATTAACAAAGAGAGGAGATCTAGGCAGTTTGTACTTGCACCACCGTTCCTAAATGCAATATTGCAAAGGACGAGTTCACCTTAAGTTCACCTTATCTATGGAGAGTACAAATTGTTTCCGAATAAAACAGCATTCGGGTAATGGAACACGCAGTGGAAATGATTAGAGATAGGAAGCTCCTCTTCGCATGATTTTAGTAGTAATCCTCCAACTAATCGAAGGAGGCTGTGTTGGAAATTTTCCGATAATGGGCTTACATTAATTAATTAATTTACTATTTTATATAATCGGGTTAATGGATATTCCAATATATTTTAAACCCTAAAGTGATCTTATTGAGTTGGGTTTTGGCATCTATTAATTATGGGCCTAGTTGAGCAGCAAAGTGTAGGCAATTGTGTTTAACTGAAGCCCGTAATGGGAGGGGCCCAGTTGACACGCTGTTGATTAGGGTTTGCTAGGTCCCCTCTCTAGCCTATAAAAGGGTAGGTTATACCTATCAGTCGCTAAATCCCATTAAAGCTGCTAAACCGAACAGGTCATAGAGAGGAAGAACCACCATACCGACAGATCACTGATCATATCAGGTTGATCTGCTTTCTATCAAGTGAGGCTATGGCTCAAACATGTATGTGTTTAATTCCGCTGTACATATTCGGATTCTTGGTGTTATACAATCATGTATGAATCGAATTTATTCTTAATTTATTGATTGTTCATATTAAGAAATATTACAGGCTGGACTCCAGTTGTGAAGAGATGTTGTAGTTTGCCGTCAATGCTTACCTCCGACCACCATGATCGGCCGGACTGTTGTTTGCCATATTAACTTCGGAGCTTTGTGTGACTGCTCTCTTCCTCCCCTGTTTGAAATGAAGCTTGCTTAGGGGCTGGGAATGAAGCAAACATATAAGTAGAGGGAAAAATGGTCAGCAAAGGCCAAACTACAAGAAGGCATTGTCGAAAGATGAGCTCAAATTCCTTTCCATCCAACATATTGTCTTCTATAACGAAAAATATATTCAGATGGGGCTCCGTTCTATTCACTTGGGAGCAGGGAGTGAAGCAAACATATTTAGAGCACGAAGTGGTCGGAAATGTCTTGAAAGAACGACCATAAGGTAGTTTGAAGATGGGGCTCCTTTCCTCCGCATTCAACCTTTATCAAATGACCTAATCCACTTGTGAAATGACCCATAGGATGCTTCCTCTTTAACTTAGTATTTATGGTCTGAGAGTCACGTGTCTTCCTTCAATGAGGAAAATGTGATTCTTTCTCAAATTCTGTAAATCACCTGATTCTCCATGGCTAAAGCAAAAAAAATCCCCTGTTTCTCTGATTTCAACTGGTTGAATCAAGATCTTAACTAAGTGTTATCGTCATATTCATCATCATTGTATATCCTGCTTCATGATGTAAAAGGTTTCTGAAGTAATAATAGTAAAACACAAGGTTCATGTCCAAGCCAACATTAGGACATAATTGAAGCCAAATTTGCAAAGAGCAAACCACATCATCTAGAGAACCGGAAACTATCACCATTCTCTAATTTGCGATAAATGCAAATGCAATCAGGAGGACACAGGGAACGACAGTCAACCAAGGCATGTCAGCAAGCAGAACATACATCAGCAAACTGCACTTGACACTTCCGAGAGCAACAGCGATGAGAGTGGAGGCAAGTCAGAACCTTGGGTCTATATCTCGCCCTCTCATCTTGACAATTTTCAGCAGTCTGTAGATATGCACTGCTTTTGCACGGGTAGTGTTGGGTGGAATATCAGTGCATTGGACGAGTTGATTCAGGTTCTCCTCCAGGGAATCAAAACGTGGGATATATGCAGCAATTAGATCTGCCACCTTTGCCTGCTGTGCTTCACGTCTTGAAATAGAATCAGAAAACCACTTGTCAGTGTATAGTCTTGTGGAAAACTCAGGTTTTGAGATTTTTTTGCACCACATAAGAGGGCAGTCTTTCCAAAAGCTTTCAAGAATTACCAATTTAAGTTCTAAGGGAAATTTGATGCGGTATGATGCCAAGCATCTAGTGCAGATCATAGTTAATCAGTATGCATTGGAGTCTAAACCTCTGTAGGTACTGCAGGTATGTAACCATTTATTGATCCACAGCTAATTAAGCTAGTGAAAACTCTTCTTTTCAACAAATGGAACATTAGCACCTATAATGCCTCCTTAGCACCTATAAACCTTTCCTAATCCACTCTAACAATAGTTATTCACAACAAAACTACCAGGTAGGCCCCTGCTTACCAGCTAGAAACAGATTAAAGCAAACTGCAGGTCTTCTTCGGAGGAAAAGCTAATAAGACTAGCAATTAATAGTTGTTCTTAATATAAGTTTCTCTCGACAAAAGAAATAAGTAGAGTGGATATAAAGTCGTGTCTTGTCATCAATGTGGTAGAATTTTCCCACCCAGCAACTTCAGGAAATGGTTCACGTTCTTTCCAACTACGTGATATTCAAAAGAAATGGCAGCTATTATGAATTTCACTTTCCTCAGACAAAATCAGTTTGTTTTAATGGTATGCATACTTGAGGGATTATTCCTGGTATGAGTCCTACCTTATTCAATTATCAAATGATATCATGAAAATTTATCAATTTGCACAAAAAATGGGTCGATGACTATAGGAAGCATTTTTACTTTCTTAGCAAATTTATACCCACTGCATATACTCAATCATGAGCACGAGCCAATATGCTCTGTTCTGACAGTCTTAGTCACTGTGAACATCAACAATTAAAAACTAGAATCAATTAGCAAAATATTAAAAGACAAAATCTAAGTGGTACAATATCACTACCCGAATCCTGGAGATGCGAGAAACAAGTCATTTTACATCCACCAGACATGCCCCTAAGCACTCTTTTCTTAGGAGCCCATATCTGCTCTGAGAGTCGGAGTCATTATGAACATCGAGAACAAAAAACTGGTTCAATCGACAAAAAGAAAAAAAATGAATGGAGGAACAAATCTGGACGGTAACAAATCGGTATTCCAATCTGACTCTCACAATCTAATTCAAGGGACATGCCATTTTCTACAGGCAAGTCGAAGAGCCGCATGGGGCTCGCAGGTGGGAAGTGAACAGTACAAGCTCAGAGTTCCACGTAGACTCCACCTGATTTACGTAGAGTGCAGCTTTTTTCGCCATGAAACAGCATTCATGCAGTGGAATATACAGTTTGACATGATCAGAGGCAGGAAAGGGAAAGAATATCAAGAATCTGGCATGAGTTTGCACGGATCCTCCAACTTATAGAGGTTGCTGGGCTACAATGGTTAAGATATATTTAAGGTTGCGGAAGCTCACCTCGGACCACCGTGATCAGCTGGATTGTTGTTCTCCATTAACCTTCCAAGATTGCCTAATCTCCCCCTTTCTTCCTGAGAATGAGGTTTCTTCAAGTGCCGGGCGATAGCATCGCGCTGTAAGTTCCTCATGGGGAGTCCTTAAAGAGACATTTGGTAAGCACAGTATCCGCGTAAAGAAAATGCAGAAAGCGACCCAAGTTCATCGACGAGAAAGCCCCAAGTGCGTCCACGATGAGAAAGCGACCCAAGTTCGCCCTCAAGTTTTGTCCTCTAATCTCTTTTCTCCCTCAAGATTTGTCCTCTAATCTCTTTTCTTGTCGTTAATATATCCAGATTTTAGTTTTAAGTTGTTACCGTCCGCGCGTAATGCGTGGATGCAAAAATGCTAAGGTGCCGGGCACTTCCATAAAATTAAAATATAATTGAACCCACAATCCATTCTCCTTCGTTCTGCTTTTTCCTTGACCTTGACTAGAGGTGAAGATATCAGCAACAAGCTCCGCCGATATTTTTGTCCTCTATTCTCTTCTTCTTCTTTTTTCAATAAAGCCAGATTATTATTCACGATGGTCCTAAGTAACTGGGACTCTTAGTGCAGACAAAGTACTTATGGACATTGGGTGATTTTATAAACCCATTAAAAAGTAAGACTTATTGCTAATTCACATTTAACTTCTTCTTTTTTGTGGATTATTTATCCGACATGATACTCCCACCGATCATGAAGTGTCTCAACATATCTCAGCCATTGATATGTGTCTCCTTTACCTGCATCAATGGTCGAGAATTGATTAAAATGCCAGAAGCACCATCGAGATAAAGAATCTGTCCTCTTTTTCTTTTGTATTCATATTCAAAAGGTTTAATGATATTAATTCTGTAATTTAGGCCCTATTTGTTTCATGAAAAATTTGACATTTCTAGAAATATTTTCCAAGAAATAATTTTCCAGAAAATCATATTTTCAATGCTTGGCCAATATCGGAAAATATACTGGAAATCATATTTCATCATTTGGAAATGAAAACCTACTTTTATTTACCTAAATGAACATATATTATTTGGACGTTAGTAACTTGGGCTCAGGCAAGGAAAAAACTAAGCATGAGCACGGAGCCCTAGATATGGCCTCTATGGACTTGGGAATGGTGCCTATGGCTAGGTCCATCGAGACAAGGCCAAAGTCTATGGAGTCCAAACCCAAGATTTCATGTCCCTAGCACTTGGGCCTCAAAATCAATGTAGGGCTCGGGACCTTGAAGCCTACGCCAAGATCCCCGATTCCTAGGCTCTAGCCCATCAATGATGAGCAACAACACCAATGTCCATGCCTAAATCTCCGGCACTCAGGCTTGGGCCTATTGAGCGAGTCAAGGTCCCCAATGGTTGGGTTTGGGATCTTGGTGCCCATGCCTAAATCCCTGATATCTAAGCTTGGGACCCAAGAATGTTCCACCCTCGGACTTGATGGTCCTGGGCCTAAGCATCAGAATCGAGGGCACAAGCACTAGGGTCCTAAGTTTGGACCTTGTTGGACCTAGGCCCTGCCTTGATGAAATTGGGATTGGGCATTGAGCACTCAAGCGCTAGCCCTAAGGTCCCGAGCTAGAGTGCTGAGGACTCAATCCCTATCTTTACCTATATTGAAGCAAAATTACTCTCACCTTTCTTTTTCTCACAAATATGACTCAACATATCAAAGGTGGTGCATCTCCCTTTTCTAATGTGATTCCGCTTTGTTCTCAAACGGGAAAATATTTGTTGAAGAATTTGCGGTTGGTTATTTCCCTCTCTCGCATATTGCATGCCTCCTTATACCAGGCTTAGTGGTTTTCATTTGTGACTCGAAGTTCACTTCTAGATTGTGTCTAGAATATTGCTAAGGTAGATATGAGGATTGGGTTACGAACTATGCCTAAATTGGCAATTTGTGGATCGAAAGATTAGTAAAAGAATATAACATGATTTCTTCTCAAAATTTATGAATCAATTCCCCTATTTCTCTCTAGCCAAAGAAAAAAATCACAACTCCAACTTCACTGTACAGCACTGGGATCTTAAATGAGTAGTCCTATTACCTTTATCACATCACATATTATGTTATGCTTTCTAATACGTAAGATGTTAGAAGTAATGGTAGAACCACGCAAGGATCATGTCCCAGCCAATTGGAGCACGATGCACATCAATACCAACTCCTCAAAGAGCAAACCCCAATATTTGGAACCGAAAACTATCATAATTCTCTGATTCGCAATGAATGCTTATGGGTTCATCGACTCAAGGACGCAGACAACGAAAAAAGGCCAAGGCATGACATGAAGCGGAATGTACATCAATAGACTGCACTTGACACGTCCTATAACAACAGCTATGCAAGCAGATATAAGTCGGAACCTTGGGTCCATATCTTGCCTTCCCATCTTAAGGATTAGTAGCTGCCTGACTATTATGAGCACTTTGTAGCACATGATGGCTTCAAGATTAGTGATGGTCGGAATACCGTGATTCTAATGGCACCAATTAGGATCTTTAGTAGGATCTTCTCCAGGAAATGAATGATGTGCATGCTCATCTCCACGTCTTGGAAATAAAATCAACAAAATCCTTGTTAGTGTACAATCTTTTCGGAACAGCTCAATTGTTGAGCTCTTTCTACGTCATATAAAATGAGTCTCTCCAAAAAATTTCAGAACTACCAATTTAAGTTCAAAAGGAAATTAATGTGCGGTTCGACACCAAGCTTCTGGTGCAAATCATAGCTAATGAGTATGTGCTGCAGGAGGGTAATCCATCTGTTGATCCACAGCTAATTAAACCAGTGAAAACTCTTCTTTTGGACAAAATGCAACATAAGAGTACTGAAGGGATACCACTTTAGCACTCACAAACCTTTCCCAACCCCGTCTAACAACACTCATTCACAAACAAAACCACCCAGACAGCAGGAAACTACCAGGTAAGGCCCCACCAAGTAGAAACAGAGTAATGCTAATTGCAAGTCTCATCTTTCTTAAGAGGAAAAGCTAATTGGACTTTCACTTAATACGTTGTTCTTGATATGAACTTCTCTTGAGAAATGAAAGAAAGAGAGTGTATATACAGTCCTGTCCCTTCATCAAAGTGATGGAATTTTCCCATCCAGTAACTTGAGGAGAAAGTTCACATTCTTTCCAAAGAAATGGCAGTTGTTATGGCATTTCATTTTTCTCAGACAAATTACCCTAGCCCCGGAAATGCAAGAAACAAGTCATTCTACATTCACCAGATATGCCCCTAAAATGAACATCGAGAACAAAAACTTGTCTCAATCAACAATAAGACAAAAACGAATAGAGGAAAAAGAATTCTGGGTGGTACAAATCTGTTTTCCAGTTCAATTGTCACAATCTAATGCAAGAAACAGGTCATTTTCTACAGGCAACTCTCCATGGGCTCGTAAGTTGAACAGTGTAAGTTCAAGAATTCATGAACGAGTTCGCCTGATTTACCTAGAGTGCAGGTTTTTTTGCCATATAACGGGATTCGTGTAATGGAATACAAGGTATGACATGTCAGAGGTAGGAACAGGGAAGAACATAAAGATTTTGACGTGCGTTTCCTCTGGATCCTCCGACTTACAGACGGAGAAGGACTAAAGAGCTTAAGATATTTTTAAGGTTGCTGAGGCTTACCTCCAGCCACCGTTATCAGCTGGATTGTTGTTCTCCAGTAGCCTTCCGACGCTGCCTTCTGAAAGAGTCAGAGAAGAAGATGAAATGTGGAAACAATGGATTCACCTTGTATGATATGAAGAACTACAGCCGCCAAGGGGGGAGCTCTAGCACCAGGAATGTTTATCCGGTAATTTCAGTGGATTGTTAAAATAAAATTATTCACGTGGTATGACATGAAGAACTACAGCCGCCAGGGGGAGCTCTAGCTCCGGGAAGTCTAATCCAATCATTTCAGTGTATTGTTAAAATAAAATTATAAACCCCATAGCATAAGTATTACATGATGTAATCCTCTCTTCAACATGAAAATAACACCATTAATTGATTAATAAAAATATATCATATTATTTAAAACTCAAAATTTTATTATGTGTATAATAACGTTCATTTTTTTTAATTTTTTTTTAAAGTGAGCTTGCAAACAATGAAAGTATTATTGAAGAATGGTGTAATTGGATATTTTATAATAAAAAAAATGCCAGTTATACTAGTGAACCAAAAGAAATGCATTGTAGCGTCAGTGCAGAGTGCAAAGCAAAGTAACTCAAAAAATGGAGTTCACCCTGAGCGGCATCGCCGTGAAGAACTTCCCTCGCTCCATCACTTGCCTCTCCCGCGTCGGAGGCGACCTCGGTATCCAAGCTTCTCCTTCCAGGTCAATCAATTCCTTCCAACATTTCTTCTTCTCCTTCTCCGTCTCTCTCGCCCACGGCTCCGGTCAAAAGGTTCGCGGTCGCCATTGAAATCCATGTCCATTGTTCCTCAGCTTCATCCATCGAGTGAAAAGCAAAGTGATTGCTTACTCGTGCCCAGAAATTACATATTTTTACTTAGAAATAATTTAAATAGATATAACTTTAATTTTGTTTTATATCGATGCTTTATTATTAGTATATCCTTTTAATTGTTTTTAAATAAATTTTATTGTAAAAGTTAAATTAAATTAATATTAGGTGAAGTTAAACCATGTTATGAGAAAGTAACTAATCTAGGATTGAGTTGTATTATTTAACTCTAATTATGTATAATTCGATGTCGTCAATTGATCTCCAACTTCTAACACTCTCCTGATATTTAAGCACCAAGCTTAGGTAATATGGAAGCAGTCTCTATGAATCCCATAATATCGAGGATGCGTAGTTTGAATTGGCTCTCCATTAATTTTCTTTGGCCAAATGCTCAAAAAAGGATTTAGTATGTCTTCACAGAAAGGACAAAAATATAACGTACAAATTTTTTTTTTTTTTATAAAAAAAAGCCTGAAACGCTCGCATTTACATTATGAAAAAATTCAAAGATGATGCCATTACAATAAATTATAACGAATGACAAAAGCTTTTATATAAAGATATAAATAATTTGATTACATACATTTTAAATAAATTATCCTTAATAATTAAATTTCGTCAATATTTCACGCTATCTAATGATAAATCAAAAAAACCTAATCTACTTGGTTAAACGTTAGTGATATAATCGTATGAATTTTTTGTGAACCCTAATGGTGATAGAGGTCAATGGCCTTAGGCGAGGGTCGCCCTTGTCAGATCAAGCACAAGCGTCCTTCCCCTAAGGTTGGCGAGGGCAACCCCACCTAAGGTCAACGGATGAAAAAGGAAAAAGAAAAAAAAGAAAAGGGAGAAAAGGAAGAAAAAAAGATAAAATAATAAATATTTTAAAATTTGTCCATGTTAACACTATCTATTTCATTTAAGATGGTCAATGCTAAATAGCTTGCCATGGTAGCTATTTTCGATTAAAATTGGTTGGGATAACTGAATTGGCAAATCATTAAAAAGGTTTAATTTTGACAAATTATTTAAAGGTTTATAACTAAATTGGCAAACCATCAAAAGGTTTAGAAATAAATTGGCACAGATAAAAAGCTTAGGACTAAATTAGCTATCATATGGTAGGTTTGTAACTTTTTGGACAATTTTCCCCCTTAAAACTAATAAATTATTATTTTTTGACGTGTCATACTACAAAACAAAGTTGTTTTTCTGCAACATGCCCATTAGTTTTACACTATTATAACATGTTGATGCCACAAATTGATCTTTAGCTATTAACCCTTTACTTTTTGTTTGCATTTGGACGAAAAAGAAGACGCATACGACATTCCTAAAACCAAGATTGAACATTGGTCCACCGACCAATTACATGACAAAAATAAAGTACAAAGATCAATATTGAACATGAGTATCAGTAGAGGGATCATTTGTCTCACTTCCCCATGGAAAAGTGTCAGAAAAATCCTAATTTTTTTACATTTGAGCTATTTTAGTCCTAAACCTTTTGACTTGATGCCAATTTAGTCATAAACATTTTACTGGTATTAATTTAGTTCTAAATTTTTTAACTTGGTACCAATTTAGTCCTAAAACTTTTGACCTAATGCTAATTTGATCCTTCCAACTAATTTCGACGGGATTTTGCTGACGTGGATGCCGGTCGGCTAATGTGATATTGCTAGCGTTAACATGGACAACTTTTAATAATATTTTTAGTATTTTTTGGAATTATTTATCTATTTATTTATTTCATTTCCTTTCCTTTCCTTTATTTTATTTTCTTTTTCTTTTTCTTTTTTTCCCCCTTTCCCCTCCTTCCTCCAGTTGGTCACTAGCTAGGTGACCGCCCTAGGTGCATCGGAGGTTGGTGAGGTCGAGCCTTGCCCATCTCCAGTGAAGCTCGACCCTTGCCAGATTTGGCAAGGGTGAGCCTTGTTCGCTCAATGCAAGGCCACCCTCACCGTCACTAGCAAGGGCTCGAGTCTCACTAACCCTCGCTTTTGGTTGGTCGCCCAGGCGGCGACCAGCTAGAGGAGGAGAAGGAAAAAAAATTCAGAAAATATTAAAATATTATTAAAAATTATTCATGTCAGCACCGGTTGTGCCAATCAACCGATCGACATTCACTTCAACAAAATCCAACCAAAATTAGTTGAAATGATTAAATTTGTACTAGATTAAAAGTTTTATGACTAAATTAGCACTAAATTCAAAGGTTTAAAACTAAATGGTACCAATAAAAGATTTAATTAAATTTCCAGTACAAATGGTTTAAGACTTTTCTAACATTTTTGCCAATTTTCCCTCAAATTTTTAGTTGTGAATTACATGTCAATGCCACGTGTTCCTCTCCAAGGTTAACTTAGCACTTCCTATCAACACTTGAAAAAAAAATACGGAATTGGTCCTGACTATGTGACAATGTGATTAGTTTAGGGACCAAATTCGTCACAGAATAAAATGCAAGGACAGAAAATATTAGTGAATGTCCAAGGCAGCATTGGCAAAGAGCAACCGTTAGTTCATGTAAATGATGCAAGTATCGATGATTGAGATATGTTAAGATATTTGTGACCTGTGGTAGTATCTTGTGGGACAAAGATATCACGTCCTAAGTACATTATCTGCTCCGTGAATCTGAGTCACTAGGAATGTCAAGATTTAAAATCTGTACATATTAACAAAAAGAGGGGTAGAAAAAGAATGGAGAACAAAACTCGGCGGTAAAAATTGGTGTTCCAACGCTCCTATCTACGAGTTTCTTGTAAATAAACAAGATGAGCTGCAAAGTAAACGGAATTTTCTTGTGATTTGCTTTGGGCTTCCGAGGGTCCGCATTTGACAATTCATCTCAACTATACGCATAGTTGAACAAGAGAAAACGGCATAGAATGCTTCGCTGAAGCTTAAAAACCCATTATCAACTAAACAAAAAGATGTCATTGCCGCTGAGTACTTGGGGCGATGAGGCCCATCTCCCAGGAAATCTCTATATGCCCCCCTCTGTGAAAATATAAACGAAAAATCTTAGTCATCGACATCTAATTGTATCTTGGTCCCACTTTTTTGTCTCCAACGCCAAGGTCTTTCTGGTGAGGGAGCCCCAAAAAGTGCTATCATTTTGTGATCAATGGGGCTGTCCCCTTATGCGGTGGACCTTTTCGAGGAACCACGTTCCACTTCATGAAAATTACCCATTAACCCAACCCTTTGGTCTCCTTAATTAATATTACACAGAATGGGTTGGGTTAATGGGTAATTTAACATTCCATCCATCGTTACCTTACCCCACACTGGGTCTGAACTCCGAATTCCCCACCGGCTCATTGGCAGGGTAGGGTCTGACCCCGAATTTTCCATCCCGGACCCCGAGACACAAAATGAGATCCTACCCTAGCAATGCACGGATGGAAAATTCTCCCTTCGTGTCCCGGGACCCTAGGACACAAAATAAGATCCTACCCTACCAACGCATGGATGGTACGAAATAGGATCTTACCCTACCAATGCACAGATGGGGAATTCCGATTTCTCAACCCAACGTTGTAATTAGTTATTGGGTCTTAGAAATCTGGGAGTGCGTCTGGGTACAGGATATCTCCCATTGTGTTTCTGTTTCTGGGAGAGGAGTACTATTTCAGGCAAGAAAGGAAGAGACTTAGCGAGGCAAAAAGTGGCAATGTCCATGGAGAACAACAATCCAGATGATCACGGTCGTCCAAGGTAAGCTTCACCAACCCCAAATACGTTGTGAGCCATTTAGCCCAGCCTCCACCCGTAAGTTGGAGGATTGCAAGTAAAATCACGTCAAAAACTCGATATTCTTTGCCGTTCCCATCTCTGATCATGTCCATTACTTATGCTCCATTAGCTGCTTTACTGGGAGAAAACTTGCACTCTACGTAAATTAGGAGACCTTTGTACCACCCAGCTTTTTTCCTACAGTCTTTTTATCTTTTAGTTATTGATTCAGGTTTCTGTTATCCGTGTTCATAATGACTCGATTTTCAGAACAGAGCATGTACCTAGGGGCACACTGGATGTATAATGGCTTGTTTCTGGCATTTCTTGGAAGTTGAACTACCAGATTTTGTCTTCTATTCTTTGCTAATTGATCCAGATTTTAATTCTTGATGTTTATAATGGCTTGACTTTCAAAAAATAGCATTCTGGGTCGTACTCATGACAGAGCATTCTCAGTGGAGTAAAATTGTACTCCTTGACATTTCTTTTTGCGAATTGATAAATATTAATGATATTCATTTGGGGATTGAATGCAGTTGGATCCACAGCTCCTCAAACAAACTGTCTTTTGGGAAAATCATATAGTTGGAAAGAATGCAACCTTTCTCTAAAAGTAATTTGGTGGGAAAATTCTATATGTTGATAAAGAGACATGACTATACACTCTGTTTCGTTCTTTTGTCCAGCAAAACTCATATCATGCAAAGTTTTGTTAGCTTTTCCTACTAAGAAAAGATAAGACCCGCAATTAGCTTTAACTCTGCATACTCTGCTTCTACCTGGTAAGTATGCAGTCTTCCCTGATAGTTTTGTGCCTCTAGATGGTTTTGTCTTGTGAATAAGTGTTGTTAGAGTGGGTTTGGAAAGGTTTGACGAAGTGAAGGAGGTATCACTTGTACTCCAATGTTATATTATGTCTAAAAGAAGAGTTTTCATTAGCTTAATTAGTGGTGGATCAATAGATGGATTACACTCCTGCAGTGCATACATAGGTTGCACTCCTGCAATGCATAGATTCATTAGCTATGATTTGCACCGGAAGCTTGACATCAACCTCAAACTAAATTTCCTTTTGAACTTAAATTGGTTGTTCTTGATGTGCTTGTGCGAGCATAGTAGTTAAGAGGCCTTGGAAATCACTTGATGTTTATTGTAGACTCATATCTTGATTGCTTTTGAAAATACTGTCATCATGTATGATGCAGAAAGAGCTCACAACTTAAGTTTTTGCAAAAGATTATAGTCTAACAAGTAGTTTGTTGATTCTAATTTGAAGTTCTGGAGTAGAGCTTGGAATTCAAATTGCTGCAATGTATAATGAACATCTTGATTCTATGGAGGAGACCCTACTTCAAGCCATCAGCTACACAAGTCTAGCAAGCATCACTAGTGCACCAATCATGCTCATCTACACAGTGGTCAAAAACATCCGGCAGAAATTAATTTTCAAGATAGAAAGGCAAGATATTGACCCAAGGTTTCGACTTGCATACGCTCTCATCTCTATTGCTCTCGGATGTGTTGCATGCAGTCTGCTCATATACATTCTGCTTGGAGACATGCCTTGGCTAATTCTCCTTCCCTACGTCCTAATGTTGTTAATCCCATTCGAATTTTAACCTGAGGATTAATTAGAGAATGGTGACAGTTTTCAATTTTCCTAATGTTGTAGTGTGCTTGGTTTTGATGTGCGTCTCACCTACCTCGTGTTGTACTATTATTACCTTCAACACTTTTTATTCGCAATGCAGTATGTATAATTATAATGAAGATGGCAATACTACTTAGTTAAGATCTTGATGCAATTCGTTGAAATTGGAGAAATAATGATTTTTTTTTCTTTGGCCATAGAGAAAATGGGGAATTGATTTAAAGATTGAAAAAGGATAATATGATCCTCGTTCATTAATCTTTTCGATACACAAATTGCGATTTTGATCTAGTTCACAACTACATCCTCATATCCCAATGTCAGCAATATTTTAAAGACTACCTTGATATGTATTTCAAGTCAAAAATGAAAATTACTAATCAATACGTATAATTAACATGTATTCATTTTAATAGAATATTGGACAAAATCCTAATAAAGTGTAGAATTGAGTTAGGATATCAATTTGAGATTTTTTGTGACAAGAAAATTTATTTAAGTAAATATGGCTTGACCTATTAGTTTTGAGTTTTTAATTGGAAGCTCTATTTTATTTTTTATTACTTTATCACTTTTAAAGTTATATCTTTTAATTTTTTTACTTTGAATAATTTTATTCTCATCTTTAAATGAAGTGAGTTCATTGGTTATTGTCTTGTGCAATAAAATTAGATTTTTTTTAGTTATAAATAGTTTTAATGGAGATATTTTATTTTTTATTTCGATGTACTATTATAAGTATATTATTTTAATTGTTCTTTAACTAATTTTATTGTAGCAGTCAAATTAAATTAATATCAAATGCAGCTAAATCGTAATCTATATTTAAGATTGGGAGTAACTAATCTAGGATTGAGTTGCAGTATTTAACCCTAATTATATGTAGTTTGATGTCATAAATTGATCTCCAACTGCGACCTGATATCTAAGCACCGGGCTTAGGTGATATGGAAGCAGTCTCACCTTAAATACCATAATATCAAGGATACATAGTTTCAAATGGCTCTCCATTAAATTTTCTTTGGCTGACTGCCCAAAAAGGAACTTAGTATGTCTTCACAAAAAGGACGAAACTATAAGGTACAGATTATTGTTATTTTTCTTCAGAAATACCCTGAAAAAACTCACACTTATATTATGATAAAATTGAAAATGATGCTATTAGTATCAATTATATCATGAATGACAAAAGCTTTTATATAAAGATAACTAATTTGATTACACAAGTTATAAATACATTACTTTTTATGTGAGATTTTGTGATACCGTTGTCAATTGTTCTAAAAGTTTAAGCTATTAATGAAGGCATAGTTTATTATTTAAATATTCACACTCTCTTTCACACTTAATCTGATTTTTTTTTTTTGGCTCATACTAAGCGTAGAAATTTAATTGGGAAGATAAATAGGATTTGGTAATATTTGAACTTAGAATCTCCAGTTTTGATACTATGTGAAATTTTGTGGAATCACTACTAACTGTTTTAAAAAGTGAATGTGTGATTTATTATTTAAATATTCAAATATTTAATAATTAATTTTTTTCATTATTTCATGCTATCTAATGATAAAAAAAATAAAAACCTAAATATACTTTCCTGGGTAAACATCGGTGATACAAATACAATGGTATTTTTTTGGGGGCAAAAGATGATAATTAACGCGTTATATCATTATTAAGTCACCGAGCCAAAGAAGAGACCAAGCGTCTCCCTCTTCCGATCGCGCAATTTTTTCAGCGTCAGTGTACTTGCAGAGAGGGAAGCGAAGTGTCCTCGAAAATGGGGTTCAACCTGAGCGGCAAGGCCTTGAGGACCTTGGCTCGCTCCATCACTTGCCTCTTTCGCGTCGGCAACGACCTGGCCATCCAAGCTTCTCCTTTTCTTTCCGGCATTTCTTCTTCTTCTTCTTCTTCTTCTTCTTCTCCTTCTCCGTCTTCTCAAACTCGGCCGCAGCTCCGGCGTGTCGCCACTGAAATCCATGTCGATCGTCGCATCGAGTGAAAATAGCTACCGCAGTTGCTTCTTCGTGCGCCCTGCCGAGCGGTGCTTAGTTTAGATGCTATGATGCTGTGTTAGGTATTGGCTCGTTTCGCTCGATATTGAGTCCGATCGAGAAATTCTGAGAGTCCTTGCACCAATTGCCGGGTGCGTGAAGCTTTTGGCGGTTGAATTGTTGGCAGAAATTTGTTACCTAGGCTGTGATTGGCCCTGTTGATGACTATTACAACTTGACGTGCATGAATCGGAAGTGACTAAAAGAATCTAATACTGTTGATAGGGTGATTCAAAGTCATTATATCGTAAGGCTAGGGCAATTCACTGCTATAGCAAGGAGAGCTATCAGTGGTACTTGCGGAAAATGTCGAATGGTGAAACCACAGGAGAAATGCCGTATGGATAACCTTGTCTATGTGCTGCTGTTCTGTCTTCTAGTTACTCTGATGGTATTATGTGGAGTTCTCCAACGCTCAATAAGTAAAAGTACGATTGCACTACTTTGCATGACTTCCTTTTGCCTTGCCGCATTTAACTACTATATAACAATAGAAGTTCCAAGTTATAAGCTCATGTTTGGCACTTGGCACTATTTGATGTATTAGAATTGAAGTAGTATTGATCCTTGTGTACAAATATCACCTTCTCACTCTTAAATATCAGATTAATATTGCATGCTCATTGCACAGATTGAAAAGTTAGTGGATTCCTTTTTCGCCCTAAAAATAATCTCGCTTGAATTCTATGAAAAGCAGCAGAAATGAAGTCTTGAAACTGAGAGAAAATGACTGCAAAATGCTGTGAGAAGCATTTATATGTCATGTCATATGTGTCCACGGAGACAAGCTTTTCTAATTTCTCATCATGTAAAAGCAGCGTGAACTCTGTCAAACGGATTTTGCAGTACCCAGTAAGACCTATGAAGCCAACAAATTCAGAATAAAGAGACAGGAAGTTTATGTTAAAAATTAGATTTCAATGTCTGCCACTTTTACTTCTGTTTTTGTTTGCCACCTACCACTTCAAGTCTTTGACTCAGTCATGCTAACTACATACCATGCAGTAAGTTATCTAACTGCAATATAAATCGGTGCATGGCACCTGTTGAACCTGCATTATTTTGATAAGAAGCTGCACCATGCAGAGATACATGTTTATCTCACTGCACCAATTGTGAGTTTTTTGTTCATGCATATGTGATATTGTGATATGTATGCAGGCATTAAGAAAACATACTGTATTACTTGCAATGTTGACCCCAACATACAACAATTATCTCTGGATCGGAGAAGATACCCAAGCAATTTTGTAGTGAGGCCTTGTGATCTGAAGATATTGCTTGCAAATTTTCAGTCATCTCTTCAGGAAATTACTATCATTGCAACTGAATGCAATTCCAATCCTTCTGATGCTGCAAGTGAATTTGGTGGGAAAGCCATTGAGTGCCAAGCAATTTTGGAGTGAGGCCTTGTGATCTGAAGATATTGCTTGCAAATTTTCAGTTCAGGAAATTACTATCATTGCAACTGAATGCAGTTCCAATCCTTCTGATGCTGCAAGTGAATTTGGTGGGAAAGCTGTTGAGTGCCAAAGCTAAATTGATCCTACCAAATGTAGAAATTAACTTTATTCTTTTCAATCGAATTTGGAGATGAATATCATGGTTCAGATTCTGGTTGCAGAGAATGACTCTTTGCTGCAAGCTCAGCTGCAGATAGATGCTGTGGAAAAGTTTGTGCAGTATGCTCATAGCAGCAACCCAGTAAACGTGATTTTGCTGTCAAAGAATTGAAAGTGTTGCATATGATTCGTTTTTTCATTATATTAACTATCAAGACATTTGGGTCATAAATGCAGCTTCACTTTCAAACTTATCTCCTTTTCTTTAAAATACCTATTTGCCGAATGCTATAGGAGTCACATTCAGGACCATCTTTTATGTTGAAGTTTTTCCTTGTGTTTTCCAGTGAACATGATAATATTTAACCTCAATCCAGCTCATGGAAATCCGGGCATTCTTGCATTCTGTGAGGGATGTGAAGTGGACATTTTTTTGTACTTTGAGAAGGCCGGTGAGTAACTAAATTCTGAAAGCTCTTTTGAATCTTACTTCCTATCCATTTTCTTCCATGCTTCACTTCAATTTTGTATATACAAGTAGTTCAGATGCAGCAAGTAGTTTCATTCAATCAGTTCATAACTTTTAATAGATAAATGATTGCTAGTTATCTGCTCAGAGATTTAGAACTTGCTAATGCATAGCTTCACAATCACAATCATAAAGGCTGATGACAATTTTAATTTTGGGCTGAATGAGAGACTATCATTTGAAATTTGGTTGATAAAATATAGTGCACCTTTGAATCAAGTTTGGATGTTAATGGTGTAAGGAGGTTTAAGTTCGGATGATAAATGGTTTATTTATCAAGTTTAATGCATGATGCTAGTGAAGTATGCCAACTAAAAATATCAGTGCAAAACTTGATGGATAATGTATGTCTTTTGACTTTTCTTTTTGCTACTAAATTTGTGGTTTCAAGTGCAACTTCACTGCTGTTGCAGAGGGGCATAAGTGTAACTAAATGCAAATTAGAAAAGAATGAAGAACTTGATACAACTGCATGTTTTTATGAAACAGGTCTATTTTGATGGCCCCTAAATTTGGGATTGATGATGGGGCCTCTTTCAATGTTGATGCTACACTTAGTACTGGCCACCATGCTTACATCACAATTACACGAAGGTAATACTGGACCTTCGGCAAATGGAATGCCAGGCCAGGCTGATACTGGGGAAGCTTCTGGAGAACAGCCAGAGAGGAATAGAAAAAGTGCTTCCAAGATTTTATCAAATCATACCAGAATTTGGTCTGAACTCTCGGTTGAGTGATCCTTGTAGCTTGTAGCACTGTCATCTCAATGATGGCAAAGAAATTGACTTTGTTGTGCTCTAAAATGAAATGCCGTGTGCTGTCGGTAAGATACTTTATGTCAATATGAACGCATAACTTGGGAATCAAAATTTGAGTGGTTTACTTTGGGCAGGAAGTGCTGTGAGAAGTGGCAGTTGTTCTGATGGAAGGCAAGTTCCAGAAGAAAGGATCCTAAGAGCTGGTGGTCAGTTAGGAATTGAAAAAATGAGCACCCTTTAAATATCAAAGGCTGCATTAGCTGAAGGAAACATCCAAACTGGTCCAGATTCTTCATCTCTCAATCTCTCTCTCAGTTTGCGCGCACGTGATGAACATCATCTTTATCTCTTGAGGTCAGATTATTTTGCTGTCTCCTGCAAATATTTCTAAATAATGTTGCTACTTTCTCAATTGCCGATTTCCCTACTGCAAATGCTGCTTTGCAAGAAAGCATTTGGCTTAGGCCAATTGATTGTACGACTTTATCTTGGAGTCTTGCTAAATTTTGCTCTTTCTTCTTGCATCAAGAAGCAAAAAGTGTTTGGCAGAAATCCATTAATGTCCTACGAAGCCCATAAGCATTTTTATTTTTCCAAACTGTGCACATGATACTACAGACAAGTTGGATTTTCTCCTTTTTACTCGACTGTGAACCGTGATGATGCATTGCACATACCTGTGCAAGTACCTATTTCTGGAAGGCTAAACTCAGATGCCTTTCTTGGGCTTCTCAGTATTGATTCAATTAGTCTGCTTGCATCATGTCATTTGTTAGTGGTTATAAATGTTTTTAGAAGTAAAGTTACTGAACAAGATTGTCACTAACATAGCACTATTTAGCACCATCATAGGTATATCCGTGCAGTTTTGTTAGTAGTTTGAATTACATGATCCCTCTGAATTGACTTGAATTAAATGATCCCTCTGAATCGACTTCTTTCTTTTCTTGTGTAGATGGACGTGGTTTTTCACAAGGTCTTCCAAGTAATTAGGTTGATGCCTATGAGGATGAGAATGATAACGAGGATGGTGAAATCTGTGTCCAATTGACACCACTATAATATGAAAAGATCAGTAGCATTATGTTTCCTCTTTAACTATGATGACCTTGCTGTCTTATTTTTATTGTTTAGTGCTTGTGCCTCTCTATTTCCATATGTTACAAGTAAGAATGAGAATCCTTTGTGTCTGTTTTGATACCGAGGTTCTGTACTATTTTTGTAGTCCGTTCGTTTATGATGATAATATGTCAGTTTTTCTCTCTCTACTATTTGCAACAGCACATTAGAAACGTTATGAAGACTGTTGGAGTTTTTTGACCAAATAGATCCCTCGCGGTGGAAAGCTTTTCTGATTTCTCTTTGCAAAAACCATTTTAAGTATATTAAAATGGAAGTGGTCAAAGGGTTTTTGAAATGTTTATGTTCCTTCTTAAAATCACATTCCAGAATGATTACGTCGTTTTTGAACTCCAACAATTTCAGTTTAACTTCTCCTTGTCAGTTGCTTCCTTTAAATATTATATTACATTTTTTTACAACGTGGGATGCTTTGTGTCATCGAAACATTACCACATCAAGAAACCTGGAAACTATAGCCGTTAACTAACTGATGAACATGAATGGGATTACCGACATTAGGACATATGGAATGAAAATCTGCCAAGGTATGTTGCCAAATTTGTACATCAGTGGGCCACACTTGACACGTCCAGAAGGAATAGAGATGAGAGTATATTCGAGTAGAAACCTTGGGTTGATATCTTGCTTTCTCATTATGAAGATTTAACGCTTCGTAGGGCTAGACCTATAGAGCTTCGTATGATCCTGATAAGTTGACATAAGGCCTTGCTTGGGGAATTAAACCATGGGTTATATTCTGCATCATTTTCTTCATTTTCTTGGAATTAAAATCAGCAAATTACTTGTCAGACAACCATCTTTCAGAGAAGCTCAACATTAAAGATCATGTATAATCGCAGGTATGTATTAACAAAGAGGAGATCTAGGCAAATTGTACTTGTACCATGCTTCCTACATGCAACATTAGAAAGGACGAGTTCACCTTATCTATGCCGAGTGCAAATTGTTTCCGAATAAGACAGGATTTGGGTAATGGAACTCACGCAGCGGAAATGATTAGAGATAGGAAGCTCTTCTTTTTAGAAAAGGAATCGAAGACCGCATGATTTTAGTAGCAATCCTCCAACTAATTGAAGGAGGCTGGACTACAGTAGCGAAGAGATGTTGCGGTGTGCCGTCATTGCTTACCTCCGACCACCTACATCGGCTGGATTGTTGTTTGCCATATGAACTTCGGAGCTTGGTGTGACTGCTCTCTTCCTCCCCTGTTTGAAATGAAGCTTGCTTAGGAGCTGGGAATGAAGCAAACATATAAGTAGAGGGAAAAATGCAGAGGCCAAAACTACAAAAAGGCATTGTTGAAAGATGAGCTCGAACTCCTTTCGATCCAACATATTGTCTTATATAACGAAAAATCTGCTCGGAGGAGGCTCCGTTCCATTCATTTGGGAGCAGGGAGTGAAGCAGACATATTTAGAGCACGAAGTGGTTGGAAATGTCTTAAAAGAACGACTGAACGGTACTTTGAAGATGGGGCTCCTTTCTTCTGCATTCAAGCTTATCAAATGACCTAATAGACTTGTGAAATGACCGATGGGATGCTTCCTCTTTAACTTAGATACTTGTGGCCCCAGAGTCACATGTGTCTACCTTCGATTACGCCGACGGTGGCCAAAAATGTATTGACCTTTATGAGCTCTCGGTTTATATTATCTTAAGTCATGATGATCTGTACTGCATTAGTCGTGAAATAAAACTTGTAAAATAAAGATGAGTTAGTTCCCCCGGGATCATGGGCGTGTTAAGTGGAGTGGAAACAGGGTCTTTGCAACCGTTTAATTACACAAAATACATGCCCACCCCCCTAATTCTAATGGAACTAACTAAACTTCAATTTACCCTAAAAAAGAATTTAATTCTAAATAAGTATAATTTAATAGTAAACATATTTAAGTCATGAAATAAAAGTTGTCAATTAAAGAGAAGTTGCTCATCTAGAATCATGGGCGTGGTGTGGTCGAGAGGAACAACATCTATGCAACTGTTTAATTACACACACCATATATTACATCATTTGTAAATGTATGTTTACTTCAACCAATGCCGTGATCCAACGTGACAAAATTATACCACATTATTTTAAAAGTCAAATATTTGAAAAAAATTATGTCATGTGTTTTGCCATATAATATAACCCATTGATTTTGTTATTTTAATTTCGTTTTCAATTTGTCTTAAATTAATAGAGAAATAGGAAATAAAACAACACAACTATCAATAAGTTGCACTTATTTATTATTCGTCATGTTTATGCTTTTATAATTAGCCATATCGTATTACAATATCGATCAACGTAGTATATATACTTTATTTTATACTAAATTTTTTATTGGCAAGCTGTATTTTAATTTTATATGTTATTCTTTGGGAATAGAGCTACCAAAAATTCTAAACTATACTCACTGTGACACTTTTATCATGAACTTTGTTTTGTAAATTAAAAGCCTCAAACTATGCTCACTGTAACACGTTTACTTTAAAAATTTTCTTGTAACATAAAAAACCTCAAACTTATACCTATATGACACATTTACCCTCCATTAAGGTTCTGTTGGATGATTTTTCAGTCAAAACAATATCGTTCCACATGAGTGCCATGTCAACACCATTTACTAGGCAGATTTTTAAACATGCTCATTGATAGACCTTGATGGAAGGTAAATATGTCACACATGTATAAATTTGGAATTTTTTGTATAACAAAAAAAAGTTAGGGTAAAATATGTTGTAATAGGTATAGTTTAGGGTTTTTTGTGGCTTTATTCCTCTTATTCAAGCTCTAATAGCTAATCGTTAAATTATTATTTTAATCAATTCTATTAGCATGTGTAAATGAAGCGAGTTTATTGGTTACTAAAATCATGCCATGAAATAAGACATATTTTCAATTAGAAATAACAAAAAAAGAAGTTTTTATTTTTATTTCCATTTTCTATTATTATTAATCAGTTTAATTATTCTTTACCTAATTTTATTATAATAGTTCAAATAAGGTAGGGAAATGGCACTAATTAATAGTTCACAAACTTTGACCTAGTGTGCAATGTTATACTTGGATTTTTAATTTTTTCAATATGGCCCTTGAAATAATTCTAGATTTTGAATGTGATTCGTAAACTTTCAATTTATTAGATATAATATCTCAACTTTCCATAACAAAGTCAAATCAAGTCTTTTGGTAATATTAAAAAGTTTGCATATTACACTATTATCTGAATTTTAGAAAAAAATTTCATGTCAACTCATTTCTTGAATCAACAAAATTATGATTTCTCTTTAATTACCTTTCACCTTTTGATCTTTTTAAATATTAAGATAATTTCATTTAATATATTTTAACTCACAATCTCTATAATAGTAGAAGTAGAACCTCCCTAATAATTGCATCGTGTTAATATTCCTGCTATTTTAATTTTTGAGTCACAAATTTAACTCAATTTAATTAAGAAAGCACGAAACACAAAAAAAAAAAAGTGAAAATTTTATCTATATGAAATTATTAGAGTTGACACCTAAATTTTTGCCCAAAGATTTTGTTTACGTATTTTCGAAAGATTAGAATTTTTTTTTCCACAATAATATTTCACCTTTATAGATTACTTAAGAATTTAGTATAGTCTTTTTTTCTAACGGGATTAGGGTTCTTGAAATCTGCTCCCCCCAAAAAAAAAAAGAAGAAAGAAAGGGGGGCGAAGGCCAAATATCTGAGTGCGACTATCCAAGCCCTGAGGGGTCGGATTGCAATTGAAACAACAAGTTGGGGCCAAAATGAAATTCCCAAAAGTTGGGGGACCAATTGCAAATTTTACAAATTTTTGTTCTCGAGGAGTTTCGTGTGTAATAATTTATGGCAACTTTCGATCAAGTGTATGTTAAAGCAAAAAGGGTTTCGGCTGAAAGCTTATTTTCAAGAAAGGGAATGGGTTTATTACTTTCAATCTGGATTATTTTTTGAATCTTAATTTTAGGAGGTCCGGCGTCGAGCCTATTGAAATGCAAAGAGTGGCTCAATGAGAAGTGATGTTCCCTTCTAATTATCTGGTTAACTATTTCCTATTTTTTAATGAATTTGTTTAATGCGGAATCTGATAATACCTACCAAAGAAAGGGCTTCACATATTATAAAAGTATCTTCTTTTATTAATGGGCAAGATGTGTTAAGACACTCATGATCTTTTGGAGCACTTCATAAAAAAAGAATTCATGTCCACCAAAAGGGTAAATGACTATAAGCAACAGATCCTACTTTTCGATAGATTTATAGTTACCGAAGATGTCTATAATTACGTTGTTTGTTTAAGTCACTAGGAACATCAAGAATTAAAACCTGGATATATTAGCAAAATGATATGAAGAATAGAGAACACATCTTGGGGGTACAACTTGGAGTTCCAATACTTTTCATCTATGAGTTTCACGTGATCAAACAAGACAAGGTGCAAGCAAACGGAATTTCTTGTGATTTGCTTTGGGCTTTCAATGGTCCGCATTTAACAATTCACCTCAAGTGCGCATAAATTAAACAACGAAAATGGAAATAATTGGCTTCGCCTGACCTTAAAACCCGTTTCTCAGCTTCTCAGCTAAACAAAACAATCATTGCTGAGGGCTTAGAGCGACTTCCTTCCCCTGAATCTCAATGGATCAGGCCCATCTCCCAGGAAAGGAATTGTCCGGCTCCCCAACGCGGTTCACATTTAAAAACATTCTTAGTTATTGGCATGTATCTACATACTTCTATGCTTATATTGAACCAAAATTACTGTCTCACTTTTCTATTTCTTCCAACTATACCTCAACATTCAAAAGGTCGTGCATCTCACTTTCCTAATGTGATTTCGCTTTGTTCTCAAATGAATTTATCTTTCGTTAAAGAAATTGCGGCCGGTTGCTCCCCTCACTCACGTATTTCATGCTTCCTTTATGTCAAGGACTACATCGGCTTTTGTAGTTCCATTTCTTGCTAGAAGAACATGTTGCTGTAGTACGTACAATATTTCTAAGGTGGGGATATTAGGATTGGGTTATGAATTAAGTCTAAATCACAGTTCGCCGGTCGGAAGATTAGTGAACGAGGATAATGTGATTCTTTCTCAAATTCTGTAAATCAATTCCCCTAATTCACCGTGGCTAAAGCAACAAAAAATCCCCAGTTTCTCCGATTTCATTTGGTTGAATTAGGATCTTAACTAAGTAGTGCCATCATATTCATCATTATTGCATATTCTCCTCATGATGTAAAAGGTATTTGAAGTATTAATAGTACAGCACATATTTAATCTCCAAGCCAGCATTAGGACACACATTAAAGCCAAGTTTGCTTAGAGCAAACCACAGGATTTAGAGAACTAGAAGCCGTCACCATTCTCTAATTTGCGATAAATGCAAAAGCTATCAGGAGGACACAGGGAATGACAATTGACCAAGGCATGTCACCAAGCAGAACATACATAAGCAAACTGCACTTGACGCCTCTTAGAGCAATAGCAATGAGAGCGGAGGCAAGTCGGAACCTTGGGTCTATATCTCACCCTCTCATCTTCATGATTTTCAGCAGTCTGTAGATATGCATGATTTTTGCACGGGTAGTGTTGGGTGGACCGTTAGTGCACTGAACAAGTCAATTTAGGTTCTCCTCCAAGGAATCAAAGCGTTGGATATATGTAGCAATTAGATTCTACCAACTCTACCTGCTGTGCTCCTCGTCTTTGGAAATAAAATCAGCAAACCACTTGTTAGTGTACAATCTTTTGGAAAAGCTCAAGTTTTGAGCTTTTTCTGCATCACATAAGATGGCAATCTTTCCAAAAGCTTTCAAGAACTACCAATTTTAGTTCTAAAGGAAATTTAATGCGGTATGATGCCAAACTTCTAGGGCAACTCATAGCTAATGAGTGGGCATTGCAGGAGTCTAACCTCTGTATTTATTGCAAGTAAGTTACCATCTTTTCATCCATGCCTAATTAAGCTAGTGAAAACTCTTCTTTTCAACAAAATGGAACATCAGAGTACCAAGGGATGCCTCCTTAACACGTATAAACCTTTCCTGGCCTGCTCTTACAACACATTCACAATGTGAGATTTTAGTAGAATCACAACTGATCGTTCTAAAATCTTAAGCTATTACATAAAGGCATGATTTTTTATTTAAATAATTTAACACTCCCCCTCACATTTAGTTCGGTCTTTTGTCTAGTACTAAGCATGGAAATTTAATTGAAGAGGTAAATGGGGTCTAGAAAGATTCAAACTCAAGACCTCCAACTCTAATACCATGTGGGATTTTGTGAGACAACTACCAACTATTTTAAAAGCTTAAGCTATTAAATGAAGGTGTGGTCTATTATTTAAATATTTTAACACACAAAACAAAACCACCTAGATGCACAAACCTATTAAGTAAGCCCCCTGCTTACTGGTTAGAAACAGAATATAGCTAACAGCAGGTCTTATATTTTCTTAGGAGGAAAAGCTAATAAGACTTCCAATTAATAGTTGTTCTCAATATAAGTTTCTCCTCACAAAAGAAGGAAGCAAAGTGGAGATATAGTCATGTTTATTCATCAATGTGACAGAATTTTCCCACCTAGCAACTTGAGGAGAAGATTCACATTCTTTCCAAACTCAAGATTTAAAAAAAAAAATGGTAGCTATTATGGATTTCACTTTCCTCAAATCAACTTAGTTGGTTTTGATGGTATGCATAATCGAGAGGATTAATTGCTAGTATGAGTCCAAACGTATGTAATTGTCATATGAGCGCAAACCAGTATGCTCCGTTCCGAGAGTTTGAGTAACTGAATGTCAAGAATAAAAAACCAGGATCAACTAGCAAAATAATAGAAGACAAAATCCTAGAGATACAATATAAATATAGGAAAAGAATAGCCCAAGTGCCAAAATTTGGCATGGGGGGACACTTAAGTGCTACTTTTTTTTATTAAATCACTTAAGTGCCAATTGCGACGAAGGTCGCCGGAAATCCAACATGGCTTATTTTTATAATATAACTCGCTTACTTGGCTTGCCAGAAACTGAGTTAGCAAGAACTCAGCCAAAACGACGTTATTTTGATATTGATATGGCATTTAAAAAATATATTAATTAAAAAATATATTATTAAAAATTAATTAATTAAAAAAAGGGAAGTAGGGAGATCGTCAGGTGAGGGCTATGCAGCCCTCGTCGCAGCCGCCACCCTACCATTGCTAGGAAAGGCTGGCGATAGTGGGGCAAGGGCCGGCTGGGGTTGTCAGGCCTCGACTAGTGGCCAGCAACCTTGGCTGACCAGTAGTGGAGGCCTATGGGCCCTCGCCTAGTTGGGCCAAGGGCCACCAGCTACTGGTTGTGGTTGCCCAGCCATAGTCGATGGCCGGCGACCCCTGGCCCAGCTAGGCAAGGATCGCCAACCCTTGCTGAATTTTGGGGAAAGCAAAAAAGAAGTATTTTTGCTTCCAGACCTCCTTTCCCATCCAGATAGCGAGTAAGGAAACTATCCTTGGGATTCAATTACCTCATTCTGTAATTTGTCAATTGATCTTAGTTTCTTTCAGCTTTGACTCTTGAAGATGAGGGTCACAACCCTTACCCCAGATCTAGGCAAGGGCCCGATGGCCCTTATCGCCAGTCGGCTAGAGTTGTTAGCCACTAGCCAAGGCCCGATGACCCCAACATCATCCTCAGCCCTTCCCGACAATGGTGGGGCGATAGCAACAGTGGTGAGGGCTACACGCCCGATCCCTTAACCCTATCCTTTTTTTTTATATAAATAAAATCAATTTTGGAGGTTTTTTTTTTTTCTGATATGGCACTTTTTTTGCCACGCGGACAATTTTCTTTTTTAAAATTGCCACTTGGATATTTTTTTTGAAAAAAACATTGCCCTGTCAACAACTAAAGTCACCAGAAAACGACACGTGTAGTTTGACCGGATTTTTTTTCCATTAGTACTTAATTGATCCTTTTTGCACTAATTTTGATACTTAAGTGTATCTTTCCAAACTTTTGACACTCCAAGGGTCCCCCATGTCATATAACTACCCAATCCAGGAAATGATTTTACATCACAGCCCCTAACTATCCTTTTCTAAGGGGCCCATTTCTACTCTTTTAAGAGTCGGAGTCATTATGAACTTCAAGAACAAAAAAACGGCTTAATCAACAACAAAAAAAAGAACAAATGAACAATCTGGATAGTAACAAATCGGTATTCCAATCTGACTCTCTCAATCTACTTCAAGAGACAAGCTTTTTTTTCTATAGGCAAGTGGAAGACCCCAATGGGGCTCGCAGTGTTAAAATAATATAAAATTGTTTGTTGAAGATTTATTTCATTTGCACATGTCTTGCTGCATCAAAACAAATGGAAAGAACAAAATTACTTATGCAAAGAGGAGTCCAAAGTCAAAAGTGAGCTTCGTTTGTTCTTTCCTCATAAATTCTACCATAGAAGGATTTGAAAAAGAAAGGAAATGAGAGAAGGTCCTACATCCAATTTTTCTCTCCTTCATTAATGCATGCCTTATTGAAGGGTGATATTCGTGTTGCAAAAGACTTGTCTTGCGGGCAACACTTTTTTTGCTTTTTGTTCTTTTTCTTCCAGTTGTAGACTTTCGTTGTTATTGTTATTGTTGTAGACTTCCGTGTTTTCCTTATTTAATGTTTGTCCACTGTGTACATGCCCAACCTCTTTAAAAGATTGAGGAATTCAGACTTGAAATGATGCCCTGAATCCACTAGAAAGCATTTCCATTTCAATTGTTCTCCTTTAGTATTCATTTGTGCCTCATTCCAAAAAATTTCTAGATGTTGCTATTTTTTCTTTAGTTTTTGATTCCTACATTCGGTATCAAAGCTAGAAATAGCATTTACTAGTTTCGTTCAATTGCAACTTCCAAAGTTGAACGGAAAAAACTTCAACAACCGGTCTGTCCATATGAAGGTTCTTTTTAAATGGCAAGATTTGTGGAATTTGGTGGAAAATGGCTACACCGAAGTGGTCGATGTTGAAGCATTTGAGGCTCTAAGAAAGGAGGAGAAAGATTCTTTGGTGGAGTCCTAGAAGAAATATTAGAAAGCATTGTATGCGAACTTTCAAGCCATGGAGGAAATGATATTTAAAAAAAATATATATCGAATGCGGAGACCGCAAAAGAAGCGTGGGATATTTTGCAAAAAACCTACAAAGGTGACGATCAAGTCCGACGAGTGTGGCTTCAAACACTTCGAGGCGATTTTGAGTCTTTACGCATGAACGACTCTAAATCAATCTCGGCATATTTTGATCATGTGCAAACTATTGTTAACTAGTTGAGGGTTAATGGTGAAGAACTCCAAGATATACGGGTTGTAGGAAAAATCTTGAGGTCTTTCACCAAAGGATTTGACTACGTTGTCGCAGCGATCGAGGAAGGGCAAGATGTGTCAACCCTAACGTTGGAGCAGTTGATGGGTTCATTATGCTTGCATGAGCAAAGAATGAATCAAAAGTCCATTAGTTCAAATCCCGAGCAAGCATTGCAAAGTTGAGCCGCTCCATCAAGTTGAGGAGGCTACCAAGGCGGTCGAGGCCATGGAAGAGACCGAGGTAGAGGTGGAAATTCAAATTTCACCGGAAAATATAAAACACATGACAAATCAAAAGTCAAGTTTTTTAAGTGCAATAAATTCAGACATTACAAATCTAAATGTCAAGCAAAAACAACGTACAAGGAAGCGGAACGTGCACATACCATCGATGCTGAGGACATATGGTGCTAGCATGTAAGAAGGATGACTCGAGCACCATAGATACCAACATATGGTACTTGGATACTGGTTGCAACAATCATATGTCTGACCAAAAGGAGTTATTCTCACAGTTGGATGAGACAAGTCGTGGTGAAGTCAACTTCAGGAATAACTAAGAAATTCTCATGATGGGGAAAGGTAACATTAATACCAAGTCAAAAGATGACACTAACGTTACTATTGCAAATGTTTACTTTGTGCTTGGACTTTTTTGGAATTTGCTAAGTGTTGGGCAACTTTCCAAAAAAGGCCACAAGGTTCATATTGAAAATGGAGTTTGCACCATCAAAGGTGTCGACAACAAGTTGATCACGATGGTACAAATGATGAAGAACTGGATATTTCCCCTGACTCTTCAAACAAAGAGTCTCTTGAGTTTTCAAGCGATGATGAAAGACAGCAAATGGTTGTGGCATCTCCGGTTTGGGCATCTAAATTTTCATGGATTAAAATTACTTGTCCCAAAAAAGATGGTGACCGGCATGCCATTGATTCACTATCCAGACCGTCCATGTGAAGGATGTCTTGTTGGGAAGCAACATTGAAACTCTTTTCCAATCGAAAAAGCTAGAAGAGCAAAAAAACCATTGGAGTTGGTACATACAGACTTATGCAGTCCTACTGAGGTAGAATCATTCGGACAAAAAAGGTACATGCTAATTTTTGTTGATGATTTTACTAGAAAAACTTGGGTATATTTCTTGAGAGAAAAATCTGAAGCTTTTGGCAAGTTTAAAGAATTTAAAGTCTATGTTGAAAAACATAGTGGCTTCAATTTGAAGACGTTGAGATCAGACAAACGAGGAGAATTTACCTCAAATGAATTTGACAAATATAGTAAAATTCATGAAGTGAAACGTCAGTTGACTACCAGATATACTCCTCAGCAAAATGGTATAGCCGAAAGAAAAAATATGACAATTCTTGAAATGGTAAGAAGTATGCTAAGAGTTAAAAATTTACCTAAGAAATTTTGAGTAGAAGCAGTTGCATATGCTGTATTTGTGTTGAACAGGTGTCCAACAAAGAGTGTTCTTAGAAAAACCCCAGAAGAGACTTGGAGTGGCAACAAGCCAAATGTTTCATTCATATGAGTATTTGGGTGCGTAGTATATCCCCATATACCAAATGAACGAAGGAAGAAGTTGGATGATAAAAGCGAGAAGTACATCTTCATTGGTTGTAGTGACACAATTAAGGGTTATAAAATGTATGACCTAGTCATTGAAAAGGTAATCATCAGCACGGATGTCCAATTTTTTGAAGATGAAGCCTTGGACTGGAACCAAAAGGGTGAACAAAAAAGCATTACCATCGAAGATGAACCATTGGAGGGAGACACAAAAAAACCTTCGTCATCTTCTATTGGTAGTGCATCTTCTTTACCAACAGCAACTTCAGAACCACCATTACGTCATTCGTAGCAATTACAAGAGACTCTAGCAAAATTCAGGGATTATGTGGTCATAAGAGACAATGACAGTGATAGTGATGGAATCACTAATGAAACTATGGTAAATTTTTGTCTATTTGCTAAATGTGACCCTGTATCCTATGATGAAGCAGCTATAGAAAAGAAGTGGATCCAAGCAATGGATAAAGAAATCAACTCCATTGAGAAGAATGACACATGAGTGCTAACTTCTTAACCTCCCGATAAGAAGCCCATTGGTGTCAAGTAGGTGTACAAGACCAAGTACAAACCTAACAATTAGGTGGATCATCACAAAGCCAAACTTGTTGTAAAAGGCTACAAGTAAAAGCCAAGTATTGATTATTTTGAAGTATTTGCACCAGTGGCATGAATGGATACCGTTCAAATGATCTTAGCACTTGCAACTCAAAATCATTGGAGGATCCATCAAATGGATGTGAAATTTGCATTTCTCAATGGTGTCTTTGAAGAGGAAGTCTATGTGTAGCAACCACAGGGTTATGAGAAGAAACATCATGAAAATTAAGTTTACAGGCTGAAGAAGGCATTGTATGGGCTAAAACAGGCACCTCATGCTTGGTACACATGAATCAACACGTAACTGTTAGAGCATGATTTTCAAAATTGCTCGTATGAGCATACACTATATATCAAGTCAAATTCTACTGGTGACATAATAATTGTGTGTCTTTATGTTGATGACTTGATATTTATAAGGAGTTGTGAAAAAATGTTTGCTGAATTTAGAGAGGCTATGACTAGCCAGTTCAAGATGACAGATTTGGGATTGATGTCATATTTTCTTGGACTTGAAGTGAAGCAGACAAATTATCGCATATTTGTTTCACAACAAAAATATGCTAATGACATTTTGAAGCAATTGAAAATGGAATCCCTCAAACCAATCCAGACCCCTGTAGTGGAACGATTAGAGTTGAAGAAAGAAGGAACCGGTGAACTAGTAAATCTCACTTATTTCAAAAACATTGTTGGTAGTTTGAGATATTTGGCTTCCACTAAGCCAAATATTACCTATGGAGTGGGAATTATTAGGAGGTCCATGGAAAAACCGTCCTAATCACATTTGCAGGTAGCAAAAAGAATTTTATGGTATGTTAGTGGAACTCGTGACCTATATTCTTATATTGACAATTTCAATTTAGAGGGGCACACAGACAATGATTGGGCAAGTGACATTGAGACTTAGAAAAGCACTTCCGAATATGCTTTCTTTCTTGGATTAGGAGTAATTTCATGGTCCTCGAAGAAACAACAAGTTGTTTCACTCTTGACAGCTGAAGCAGAACACATGGCATTAGCTTTGGCGGCATGTCAAGCGATATGGGTTCGTAGGATGATGTGTGAATTGAAACATGAACAAACAGGTCCTACCAAAATAATGTGTGATAACAAGTCGACTATTGCATTAGTCAAGAATCCAGTTTTTCATGACTGGAGCAAACACATCGATATCAAGTATCACTATATTTGTGAGCGAGTCAAAGATGGTGAGATTGAACTCAATTTTTGCAAATCAGAAGATCAAATTGCAGATATATTGACAAAATCACTGAAGGCGGATTTGTTCAAAAAATTAAAGACAATGCTTGGCGTCGTTGAATTCAATGATCAATTTTAAGGGAGGGTGTTAGAATAATATAAAATTGTTTGTTGAAGATTTATTTCGTTTGCACATGTCTTGCCGCATGAAGATAGATGGAAAGAACAAAACAAACAACTTCTACAGAGATGAGTCCAAAGTCAAAAGTGAGCTTCGTTTGTTCTTTCCTCATAAATTCTACCACAGACGGTTTTGAAAAAGAAAGGAAAAGAGAGAAGGTCCTACATCCAATTTTTCTCACATTCATTAATGCATGCCTTGTTGAAAGGTGCTGTTTGTGCTACAGAAGACTTGTCTTGCACAACCACTTTTTTTTCCTTTGTGTTCTTTTTCTTCCAGTTGTAGACTTTCGTTGTTATTGCTGTAGACTTTCGTGTTTTCCTTATTTGACGTTTGTCCACTGTGTACATGCCCAACCTCTTTAAAAGGTTGAAGAGTTCAGACTTGTAACGATGTCCTGAATTCACTAGAAAGCATTTCCATTTCACCTTCAATATTCATTTGTGCCTTGTTCCAAAAAAATTTCAGACATTGTCATTTTTTACTTTAGATTTTGGTTCCAACACGTAGGAGGAAGTGAACAGTACAAGCTCAGAGTTCCATGATCACTTCACCTGATTTACGTAGAGTGCAGGTTTTTTTTTCGCCATAAAACAGCATTCACGTAGTGGAATATACAGTGACATGATCAGAGGTAGTAACAGGAAAGAATGTCAAGAATTTGGCATGACTTTGCCTGGATCCTCCAACTTACAAAGGTTGCTGGGCTACAGTAATTTGCCCGTAGGCTGCTGTGGTTAAGATATATTCAAGGTTGCCAAAGCTTACCTCCGACCGCCGTGAGTAGCTGGATTGTTGTTCTCCATTAACCTTCCCACTTTGCTTACTGAGAATGAGGTTTCTTCAGTGGCGTTCGGGCGACACTTTGTGAGTTTTGAGTCCATCGTGGAAATACCTCATGAGAGTCGCCGGCGCCTTCTTGTTCTGCGTACACGGCCCCTTTTGAATCAGCAACTTGGGAAGGAGAGTCAAATACGGGCCCTCAAAAGCCAAAAGCAATCCGATTTCTGCCCCCATGTTTCTCTAATAGCTTTTCTTTGTTAATATAGTGTGTGAACACGAAATGCTAAGTGCCGACCAACCAAAAAAAAAAAAATCTAAGTGCCGGGCCCCTATAGAAAAATAAAAAATAATCGAACTCACGATCCACTTTTCAACTTCTTCCTTGACTGGAGGTGAAGGTATCAGCAGCAAGCTCCGCCGATATTTTTGTTCCCTATCCTCTATTTTTTTTCTTTTTTCTTTTCGTTAATATATCCAGATTATTATTCACGAGGGTCCTAATGACCGAGACTATCGGTGCGGACAATTTCCTTAGAGACATATTCGGTTATTGTAGATCCACCGAGAGGTAAGACTTATTGTTAACACACATTAACTTTATTTTTTTGTGTGGATTATTTATCCCACATGATGCTCCCACTGGTCATAAAGTGTCTCCACATATCTCAATCATTGATACGGGTCTCGTTTACTTGCATCAACAGCTGAGAATTAGTTGAAATGCCTGAAGCACTTCAGAGGTAGAGAATCTTCATCGTCTTTTTTCTATTCATATTCAAAAATTTTAATGATATTAATTTGGTAATTTAAGTTGTGTTTGTTTCGCGAAAAATTTGACATTTCTGAAAATAATTTTCAAGTTTCCAAAAGATGAGTAATTTTTCGGTGCTTGGCAGTTAGCATGCATTATTCAGACACTAGTGATAAGGGATAGGCAAGTGAAAAACCAAGCATGAGCATAGGCATTTTGGGTATGGCCTCTGTGGACTTGAGAACAGTTGGGTTAAGAGAGGCAGGGCCAAGGTCAATGAAGCCTGAACGTGGGATCTTTGGTTCTTGGCGCCTAGGCCTTGATCAATCAAGGCAAGGCTCGAGACTTCAGAGCCTATGCCCTTATCCCTGATGTCCAGGCTCAAGCCCATTGAGGACAGGCCCGAGACCCCGATGCCCATGCCCGGATCTCTTACACTCGGGCTCAAGTCCATTGAGTGAGTCAACATCCACAAAGGTTGGGTTTGGGATCCTAGTACCCGTGCTTAGATCCCTAATGTCCTAGCCAGGGACCTGAGAGTGTTCTACCCTTGAACTCATTGGTCCCGAGATCGAGCATCAAGAATTGAAAGCACGGATTGGGTTTTGACAATGATGGACCTAGGCCTTGCCTCAATGAAATCGGTATTGGATGTTGAGCACTTAAGTACTAGCCCTGAGGTCCCGAGCTCAAGCGCCGAGGACTAAAGCCCTATCTTTACTTATATTGATGCAAAATTACTTTGTCTCACTTTTCTATTTTTTCCAAATATGCTTCAACAAACAGAAGGTCATGCATCCCCCTTTCCTAATGTGATTTTGCTTTGTTCTCAAATGGGTAAATCTTTCATTGAAGAATTTGTGGCCTGTTACTTCCACCTCTCACATATAACATGCTTCCTTTATGCTAGACTTAGTGGTTTTCATTTGTGACTTGAAGTTCATGTCAAGATAGTATCTAGAATATTGCTAAGGTTGGATATGAGGATTGGGTTACGTAGTATGCCTAGATTGCAATTTGTGGATCGGAAGATTAGTGAATGAATATAATGTGATTTTTTCTCAAATTTTATGAATCAATTCCCCTATTTCTCTCTGGCCAAAAGAAGAAAAAAATCCCATGTCTGCAACTTCATTGTAAAGCACCGGGATCTTAACTAGGTAATACCATTATCTTTATCACATCATATATTATGCCTTCTGGTATATAAGATGTTTGATGTAATGATAGTACAACATCCTGGCCAACATTAATGCAATGCACATCAATACCAACTTCCCTAAGAGCAAACCACAGTATTACGAAAATCGAAAATTATTACAATTCTCTAATTCATGATGAATGCTTATGGTTTCATCAACTTAAGGACACAGTTAACCAAAATCAGCCAAGGCATGAAAGGAAGTGGAATGTGCATCAATAGACTGCACCTAACGCATCTGAGAACAATAGACATGAGAGCAGGTGTAAGTTAGATCTTTGGGTCTATATCTTGTCTTATCATCTTGAGGATTAGTAACTGCCCGACGATTATGAGCATTGTGTAGATGCGCACAATAGTTTCAAGGTTAGTGATGGCTGAAATACCCGTGATTCCGATGGCACCAATTAGGATCTTTGGAGAGATCTTCTCCAGGAAATGAATTGCAGCAATCCGATCTGCATGCAATGCTCCACGTATTGGAAATAAAATCAACAAAATCCTTGTACAGTCTTTCGGAAAAGCTTAAATGTTCAGCTATTTCTGCGTCATATAAGGCGACAGTCTTTCTAAAAGCTTTCAGAACTACCATTAAAAAATTCAAAAGGAAATTAATGCGCGGTATGACACCAAGCTTCTTGTGCAAATCATAGCTAATGAGTGTGCACGGCAGGAGTGTAACCCATCTGTTGATCCGCGGCTAATTAAGCTAGTGAAAACTCCTCTTTTGAACAAAATGTAACATAAGAGTACTAGAGGGATACCACCTTAGCACCTAAAACCTTTCCCAACCCCCTCTAACAACACTTATTCACAAGCAAGACCACCCAGACAGCACGAAACTACTGTAAGGCCCCATGCTTGCCAGGTACAAAAAGAGTAATGCTAATTGCAGGTCTCATCTTTTCTCAGGAGGAAAAACTAACAAGACTTCCACTTAATACGTTGTTCTTGATATGAGTTTCTCTTGAGAAATGAAATAAAGAGAATGTATCTACAGTCGTGTCCCTTCATCAATGTGACAGAATTTTCCCATCTAGTAACTTGAGGAGAAGGTTCACATTCTTTTCAAAGAAATGGCAATTGTTATGGCATTTCGCTTTTCTCGGACAAATTACCCCAGCCCAGGAAATGCAAGGAACAAGGTCATTTTACATCCACCAGATACGCCCCTACAAGTGCCGTTCTGAGTAGAGTCCATTATATCTGCTCTTTGAGAGTATCATTATGAACATCGAGAACAAAAAGCTAGAAATAAGGAATAGAGGAAAAAAATTATCGGTGGTACAAAATGGCGTTCCAATCTAATTCTTCCAATCTAATGCGAGAAACAGGTCATTTTCTACGGGTAACTCCCCATGGGCTCTTAAGTTGAACAGTACAAGTTCAAGAATTCATGAACGAGTTCACCTGATTTACCTAGGGTGCTGGCTTTTTGCTATAAAACGTCATTCACATGATGGAATATGCAGTGTGACATGATCAGAGGTAGGAACAGGGAAAAACATCAAGATTTTGACGTGAGTTTCCTCCGGATCCTCTGACTTACTGACGGAGAAGGACTACAGAGCTTAAGATAAATTTAAGGTCGTTGAGGCTTATCTCCGACCACCGTGATCAGCTCGATTGTTGTTCTCCATTAGCCTTCCGTCGTTGCCTTCCCGGAGAGTCGGAGAAGAAGATGAAACGTGGAAACAATGGATTCTCCTGGTATGATATGAAGAACTACAGCCGCCAGAGGGTGGTGGGCTCCAGTACCAGGAAGGTTAATCCGGTCATTTCGGTGGATTGTTAAGATAAAATTATAAACCCTTAGCATAAATATTACATGATATAATCTGCTCTTCGAAATGAAAATGATTGCTAATAGTTACACCAATAATTGATTAATGAAAATATACCATATTAGTTAAAACTCAAAATTTTATTTTGAGTGTAATAATCTTCGTTTTATTTTTATTTTTTCTAAATAGAAAGCTTGCGAACAATGAAAGTATCATTCAAAAATGCTGTAATAGGATATTTCATAAATAAATAAAAAAGTACCAGCAATACTAATGAACCCAAAGAAATGCATTGTGACATTCTTCCAATCCCGCCAATATTTTAGCGAACGCCTCATAAAAATCGGTAGCGTCGGGGCAGAGTGGGAAGCAAAGAACTCGAAAAAATTGGAGTTCATCCCGAGCGGCAACGCCTTGAAGACCTTCGCTCTCACCATCTCTTGCCTCTCCCGCGTTGGCAACGACCTCACCATTCAAGCCTCTCCTTCCCAGGCGATTCGATTTCTTCCCACGCTTCTTCTTCTCCGTCTCTCGCTCACCCGTAGCTCCGGCATGTCGCCGCTGAAATCTATGTCAATCATCATTCCTCGTCTTGATCCATCAAGTGAAATAGCTACACAGTTGCTTAAGTGTTGTTGGAGCGGGCCTGGAAAGATTTGTAGGTGGTAAAAAGCTCGTCAAATAGGTGAATTGGCGTAGGCACCGGCGGCCCTCGCCCAGCGCTGTTGAGTTTCTAGCGGCACTGGGCGAGGACCACCGGCGTCAGGGAGAGAGCCAGCGACCCTCGCCTAGGCCAGGGTGAGGGAGGCCAACCCTCACCTAGATCTGGGAGAGGGTTGTCACCCTCTCTCGGCATCTAGCAAGGGCCGTCCGGCCATCGCCTTCTGTCGACGACCCTCACCGTTCGTTGCCGTCGCCCCACCGGCGATGGGGTAGCAGCCACAGGTAGGGACACTGCTGCTTTTTTTTTTAATTTCGCTTTTAATATTATTTAATTAATATTTATATTAAAAATTAAATTTTGGCGAAAATGACGTCATTTTGGGCTGATCTAGCCATATCAGCACTCAAAACGACATTATTTTGGACTTATTTAGCATGTCAGCACCCAAAACAACGCTATTTCAACCCCAACTTGTCGGAAAAGTACCACGTCAGCATTTTGGTCGGATTTTCTTGCCGTTGGCACTTAACTGATTTTTTTCTTTGATCTTGGCACTTAAGTATACATTTCATAACTTTTGGCACTTAAATGTCCTCTCGTGACAAGTTTTGGTACTTGAGTTGTACTTTTGCAACATAATTGACTAGACAAGTTAATTGTGTTGTGGAAATAATGCAATCTCATCCTGACAAAATCCCTAATAAGATTTGAAAAAGAACATATTAAGAAAGGATCCAAGAAATGCTCTAATTCCCAATTTCCAATCTAAAAGCAAGTAATTTCTCATGTCCAAACGTAGAGTCTTTAGTTAAAGCATCGATATCTAATTATATTTTGGGAAATAATTTTTTTTAAATTAGAAATCATTTTCTTGAATCAAAACATTAGTTTTCCATTGATTAGAAAAAAAAAAATTCATCGACTCATCTTCTTAAGTAATCCAAATGCTAAAAATAATAAAAATATAATTTCACAAAATAAGCAAAACCTAACATTATGAAACTTTTCAAATATGCAAAGAAAAAGAAGAGGAGATCCTCCATCCCAAACAATGTTTCCATTGACATTTCAATCAATTCTTAACAATGATGCATGTAAACGAGACATGCATCAATAGTTAAGATATGTTGAGATACTGATGAGTCGTGGAAACATTTTTTGGAATAAAGAATTCGCATCCAAATGTGAATCAGCATTTCTCTCTTTTCGAAATGGGATAGAGAATCCACGTTCAAAAGGGACGACAAAGCCCTGGGAAGCTCGAAACCTCGGATCTTCGATTGAACGAAGGGATGAAGCAATAGAGAAAGAGGGGGTTCTATTTTTGGGCGTGCTGAATCCGTTGAGTGTCGACATGCGGGACAGGACACTAGAAGAATAGTGTTGACGGTTGTACCACGTGTCCGAGGTTAAGTTACGTGCCAGCCCAGCAGTGGAAAAGCGGAGAGCTTGTGTCACACCTTATGCCACGAATCTCCCTTTTTAAATAGGCCTCGAAGTCAAAAAACGTATGAGCTTTCTAGCAGATTTCGTTAATGTAAGTTAGCCGTAGTACAGTCTTCTATACCGTAAAAGCTGTAAAAGCCGCCTTTTTCGGCCTATGATGGTGTGGACCTTTGTTCAATACATATTGTAAGTTAGCTTTAGTACAGTTTAACTATGCTCATTTTGACAAGTTAATCTAAGTTCTTAGTCCAGTATAAATTTTCATACCTTCCTGGTCCTGCTTGCATTTTCTTTCCTGTACTCCAGGCTTTATCTACACAGATAGCAAGACCTTCCATCATCGGTTGGGTAATTTTGTGAGTACAAAGAGAGAAATCCCAATCATCTTGAGTTTCCATACTTATAGCCCATCAAATTCATGAAACTTTCAATCGGGTAATTTCAATTCATACATAAGAATAACGATATAGAAATTGATGTTGGTCACAACAAAAGACCAGTCCTCATATCTTGACTAATTTGAAGTGGAGCTTCAATTGAAGCAGTTAATTTTTCAGATCAGCAACTCTATGTTTATTAGTTACTAAATCTAATCATGCAATGAAATAAGATACATATCATTGTAATGGTCCAAGCAAATTAATATCAAGTGAAGTTTAATAATGTTATGGGATAATCTATATTTAAAATTCAGAGTAATTAGTCTATGATTTAATTGCGCTTTTAATCGTATATAATTTTATATCTTCAATTGACCTACAACAACTAATGCTCTCTCCAGATTTAAGTATTGGGCTTCAGGAAGTAACCTCGCCTTAAATCCCTTAATATTGAGTATGTATAGTTGAAATCGGTCCAAATTGATTTTTTGTGGTCGACTGCCAAAAGAAGAATGAGCATGTCTCAGAAAACGGAATAAAATATAAGGTACATATTGTTGTTATTTTTCTAACAAACACACGGAAAAGTACGCATTTATATTATAATAAAATTTGAAGATGATATTATTATGAATTGACTATATTATAAAATATATATAACTAATTTGATTACGTATATTATAAATATATGGACCGGCGCTGCAGAGAGGGGAAGCGGAGTGCTCGGAGATGGAGTTCCCTCTTGCGTCGGCAACGCCTTGAAGACCGTGGCTCGCTCCATCACTTGTCTCTCCCTCGTCGGAAACGACCTCGCCATCCAAGCTTCTCCCTCCCAGGTCATTCCATCAATTTCTTTCCAGCACTTCTTCTTCTTCTCCGTCATCTCCGTCGTCTCTCCCACCCGCAGCTCCGGCATGTCACCACTGAAATCCATGCCGATTGTCGTCCCTCAGCTTCATCCTCATCGAGCGAAATAGCCACGGCAGTTGCTTATTCGTGTGTCCTGCTGAGGCGATGCTTCGTTTAGATATGCTATCTACGATGCTGTGTTAGGTATTGGGTCGTTTCGCTCGATACATAGTCCAATCGAGAAATTCGAGAATCCTTGCACCGATTGTTGAGCGCTTGGAAAAATCAATTGTAAATTATGGAATTATGAGAGGGTGACGGTGCATTAGTCGCTGCACCCCGAACGGACCCACCACGAAGTTATTTGTGGAATACCGGATGACTTGTTCGTTAAGTTTAGAAAAAATCAAAAGAAAGCAAGTGGCAATTTGGAGGAAAAGAAGTCTATGTGGGTGGGACCCTCTCGACTCCATTCACGACGCGCCTTAGTCTTTTAATTCGCAAACGAGCAATTTTTTATTAACACATGCATAAATACATTTTACTCCATCACTCTCAAAGGATGTACAGAAATCATGATGATTACATATACATTATTAGTTATTATTCTAGCTACATAATAATATCTAGAGCTTGCACTTTTTGGTTTTTCACACATCTTGAGGGGCATCCTCCTTGCCTTTCTTGAACCTTAAACATCTAAAATTTTCATAATAGATAAATATTGATGCAAGTATAAATATTCATATGTAATTTTTCATAATCTTTCAAAATTTGAATAATATTTTAGAATTAACCGAGAGGAACAAAAGTTACTTTTAACTTTTGATTAGTCTAGACAAACAACAATAGTTTGAATTGGCGTATCAGTCAATTAATATAATTAAAATTAAATGTGATTTGCATCACGAAATCAAAGACACTCGTAGCAAGCACCATAGGTCTTTGACTTATGCTGACCAGTAGAAGTGGGCAAAAGGGAGGAAAAAAAAATTATGACATGCAAATGGTAGGGAAAATGATAAAAAGCGACAACACAGGTCTGGATTTTTCATGCTATATTAAAAAATTTATGACACGCAAATTGACGTATCACCCTCCAGCTGCAGATTTCTACGAAGATAGGTACGCCAATTTGTGACATGTTCCAGACTTGTCTATCAGTAGTACTCCCAAAGTTGTACTTGGAATCTGCACACAAGTATTTGCAGTCTTAGGAATGTAACAACAATCAGATCGTCACTTAAATTAAGATCCAAGATCAGGGTAAAGACCTGCACAACAGCAGCTACCATGGTTCCTATTGTTGTTGAAAAACCTATAAGAGGAGTTAATTTTTATAAAAAGCGTTCCTTCTTTTCAATTTGAAGTGAAATTAGCCGCTTATTGGTATAATTACCAGCTTGCTCAAAGATCGCACTTGTATAGAACACAAAACCATTCAGGCCTCCACATTGCTGAAAGATCATCCGCTCAACTCCAACCTAGAGGAATCTTCAGTCAGGCATCGACGTAAAAAGGACATAATTTCATCATGAAGCGGGCGGCTTGTGCAGAAATAGGGATGCTCCCAATTAATGGATGAGCATATTTCCACAGAAAAATTCTGTAATACCATCCGCAGACATGCGACGGAGGTGTTCTGTATAGTCCTAAAGTGCAAACAAAAAAACATACAATGCTAATTTAAGAGGTCGATTTTTGGCAAAATTACCAAAAAAGTCTTAAATATATTGTAATTGTGCCAATTTAATCATAATTTTTTTTTGGCAATTGAGTCCTAAATCTTTTGTAATTATGCCAATTGAGTCTATCTAGTCAAATTTGGCCAACCGGCACTGACATGTCCAAGGACTAGCACTGACTTGTCCGAGGACTAGCACTGGCGATTATTTTATTTTTTCAAATTATTTCATTATTTTTTATCTTTTCTTTTTTTTTTCCTCCTCTCTCCTCCTTCCCCTCCTTCTTTATTCCTTTGGCTCCGACGACCAGCCATAGGGGAGGACCGGCCAGGCGAGCTCGCCCATCCAACGGCGAGGTGAGCCATCGCCAGATCCGGTGAGGGCTCATCCCACCGATGGCTGGGCAAGCTACAGCCATCTTCGTCGATCTCCGCCGTGGCTCCTCTCGGTGGCCACCGGCTGCCCTCCCGCACTCTTCGTGCTCCGATCTTCCTCATCGCTCATCTCCCCTACTTCGCCTTGCTGTCCCACTCCTTCTTCCTCGCCTTCTTTGCTCTCCGCATCCGCACCCGTTCGTGCTGCTCCTCAGCGCTCTGCCTTCGATTTGCGCTGCTCGCCCCGTGCTGCTCGTGGCCTTCCCATGGTGGCGCGGCCTTCGTTGTCGTCGTCGCGATCTGCTCCGTTGCCTCCCCCATGGCCAGTCTCCGGTCAAAACGCTTATCCATCATTCTCCCTCTCTGTCAAAGCACCCATCCATCATTCATTTCTGAATTTGTCAAGGGGTTTCAGAAGAAAGAAAAATCCCAACTCTACACGGAAGCAGCAGCTGCGACTTCATCGAATTTGGTCTCTTCCATGGAGGCTCGCCATGGCCTCACCCAGATCTGGCGAGGGCTTGCCCTGCTGGTGGCTAGGCGAGCTCGCCCGGCTGCATCACTCGGCCGATCGCGGGAGCCAAAGGGAGATAGAGGGAGAGGAAGGAGAAGAGAGGAGGGAAAAAAAAAGATAAAATAATTAATAAAATAATTCGAAAAAAATAAAATATTATTAAAAAATCATTGCCGGCGTCGATCACCGAACACGTTAACACTAGTCAGCCAAATTTGGCTGGATGGACTCAACAAGTATAATTGCAAAAGATTTAGAATTTAATTGATAAAAAAATAAATTCAAGACTGAATCAATATAATTATAATAAATTTTAAAAAAAATTGATAATTTTTCCCGATATTCTCACTTCAACCGATGCTTCAGATTCATACTTGGATATACGATGCCTCTTGAGAGATGTTTGCATTCTTTCCTCTCAGACGATGCTGGAGAGCTGCCTCAAATATTTTTCTCTACCTACTTTTGCCTGTAGACCGTTAGGAATAAGTTCAGTGCTCAAATAGAAATGCACTATATCAACTCACATAGCTTTTGTCAATAGACCGTTAGGATTACCAGTTTAGTTTAAATTTCGTTGTATGTAGATTGCTGAGTTTGTATATAAGGAACGAGCTATAAATTATATCAACTCGCAATGTGTGTATCTAATAATGAATAAATAGTGAATGGGAATCAAGTGATTCTTTCCAATACACTCTGAATCATTTTTCCTGTTTTTCTCTAACCCAAAAAAAAAAATTGCTCGATTTCTCCAGTTATGTCATTTTTCAATTATAAATTGCACCACAATCTTGAGTGAAACTATCATCATCATCCTCTATTAAGCTTTGAATGCAATAATAGGACACGAGGTGAATGTCCGAGCCAACATTGTCAGAGAGCAATCAATTCTTAACTGTTGATTTATGTAAGTAAGGCATGTACCGACAATTGAGAAATATTAAGACACTCATGACTTGTGAGGTTATTTTACGGGACAAAGAACCTCATCCAAGAAAAGGGGATCGATAACTATCAACAATAATCTTACTTTCAAATTTAAAATCACTTGATATGTCCTTAATTATATTGGCTGCTTCAAGAGTTTGAGTTACTATGGACATCGAAAGATAAAAAAAACCGAATATATTAGCAAATAGAAAAGAAGAATAGAGAATAATCTTAGGATTACAAATTAGCGCCCAATTATTTTGTGGAAAATTTGACATATCAAAAAAAAAATTCAAGAAGTAATTTTCCTTGAAGATAATAATATTTTTCAGAATTTTGCTAAAAACTAAAATTGAATTGGAAATTATTTTCTTTCATTTGGAAAGGAAAATTTGCTTTTAGTTTCCTAAATAGAAATGCACTAAGGCACTATTGACTCGGGCATGGCCAAAGGGGAATTGGCATGGGTCCAAAGAAGTTAGGCCCAAGAGCTTGATATTCGTGCCCAACTCCTTGGTGCCTTAGGGCAGGAACAAGTCCACAAAGGCCGACTCAAGACCTGATGCTGTGCTCATGTCTCGAAGCTTAGGCTCGCATCCATCAAGGCTGGACTAAGACAACCATCCTCAGGCACGGGTCTCTAACACCCTAGCTGGCCTTGGCCTAACTCTATAAACCCAAGCTCAACTTCGATGGACCCGGTCTAGGCACTAAGGATCTAGGCATGGGCACAAGGGTCTTGAGTTAGGGCACTGAGGAGTCGAGAACAAGCACTGTGGATTCAAACTTGGCCTTTATGGATCCAAGCTTGAGTGTCAAGGATCAAGCACAAGCACTAGTAGACTTGGCTTTGATAGACCTAGGCTTGACCTCAATGGACTCTGGGTAGGCCCTAGTGGACCCAACCTAGCTCACTACCACAAACTCGGGACAAGCATTGAGGTTCTTGTGCCCAAATGCAAAGTCTCTAGTCTAAGTATTGAAACCTAATCATATTTTGAAAAATGATTTTTGATTATCAGTAATAGAGCTTACTTTTCGATAGATTTACAGTTATCGAATATGTCCTTAATTACACTGTCTGTTCCAAGAGTTTTGAGTCACTAGGAACATCAAGAATTAAATCCTGGATATATTAACAAAATGACAAATACAATAGAGAACACATCTTCGGGTACAATTTGGCGTTTCAACACTTTCATCTATGAGTTTCTTGAGATTATACAAGAGAAGGTGCAAGCAAACGGAATGTCTTATGATTTGCTTTAGGTTTTTGATGGTCCGCATTTGACACTTCACCTCAAGTGCGCAAAGAATTGAACAAAGAAAATGGAAATAGTCGGCTTCCCTTAAGCTTAACAGCCTTTTCTCAGCAAAACAAAAACAATTATTGCTGAGGGCTTAGAGTGACTTCCTTCCCCTGAGTGTCAATGGATCAGGCCCATCTCTCAGGAAAGGAAATCTCCGGATCCCCGACCCTTTTCACATATAAGAACATTCTAAGTCATCAACATGTCTACACACTTCTATGCTTATATCGAACTAAGATTACTCTGTCTTCCTTTTCTATTTCTTCCAAATATGTCTCGGCATATAAAATGTCGTGCATCTCACTTCCCTAACGTATTTCACTTTGTTCTCAAGTGAATTTATCTTTCGTTAAAGAAGTTGCCTCTCTTGTGTATTTCATGCTTCCTTCATGTCAAAGGAGTACATCAGCCTTTGTAGTTCCATTTCTTACTTGAAGAACATGTTGCTGTAGTATGTACAATATTTCTGAGGTTGGAATATGAGGATTGGGTTACGAATTAAGTCTAAATCGCAATTCACGGATTTGAAGATTAGTGAATGAAGATATTCTTTCTCAAATTCTATAAATCAATTCCCTTGATTCTCCATGGCTTAAAAAATATGGTTGAATCGAGATCTTAACTAAGTAGAATCGTCGAATTCATCAACATTGAATATTCTCCTCATGATGTAGAAGGTACTTTAAGTAATACTACTACAGCACAAGGCTGATCTCCAAGCCAGCATTAGGACACACTTTAGAGCCAAGTTTGCAACGAGTGAACCACATCATCTAGAGAACTAGAAGCTGTCACCATTCTCTAGTTCGTGATAAATGCAAATGCTATCAGAAGGACACATGGAACAATAGTCGACCATGGCATGTTGCCAAGCAGAACATACATCAGCAAACCGCACTTGACACCTCCTAGAGCAACAGCAATGAGAGCGAAGACGAGTCGGAACCTTGGGTCTATATCTTGCCCTCCCATTTTGATGATTTTCAGCAGTCTGTAGATACGCATGATTTTTGCGCAGGTAGTGTTGGGTGGAATATCAGTGCACTGGACGAGTTGATTCAGGTTCTCCTCCAGGGACTCAAAACGTTGGATCAATGCAGCAAATGTATTTGCCAGCTCTGCCTGCTCCGCTTCACATCTTGGTAATGAAATCAGCAAACAACTTGTTAGTGTACAATCTTTTGGAAAAGCTGAAGTTTTGGGTTCTTTCTACATCACATAAGACGACAGTCTTTCCAAAAGCTTTCAAGAACTACCAATTTAAATTCTATAGGAAAATTTGACGCGGTATGATGCCAAGCTTCTAGTGCAAATCATTGCTAATGAGTCAATGCATTGTTATGAATGCACTGCAAGAGTAGAGTCCATCTATTGATCGGCGGCTAATTAAGCAAGTGAAAAACTCTTCTTTTCAACAAACTGGAACATCGGAGTACGAGGGGATACCTCCTTAACATCTATAAAACTTTCCTAACCTTCTCTTACAACACATTCACAAAAACAGAGTAAGAAGACCACCCAGATGCACAAAACTACCAGGTAAGCCCCCTTCTTACTGGGTAGAAACAGAGTGAAGCTAACTAGATGTCTTCTCTTTTCTTAGGAGGAGAAGCTAAGAAGACTTAATTGATATGGTGTTCCCAATATAAGTTTCTCTTGACAAAAGAAAGCTGCAGAGTGCATATAAGTGGTGTCTCTTCATAAACGCGATAAAATTTTCCCTCTCGCCCAGTAACTATAGGAGAAGGTTAAAATTCTTTCCAACTTTGCCATTTTCAAAAAGAAATGGCAGTTAATACAGATTGCGCTTTCCTCAGACAATTTCAGCTGTTGTAATGGTATGCATACTTGAGAGGGATCATTCCTCGTATGAATCCTACTTTATTCAATTACCAAGTGGATATCATGAAAATTTACCAATTTGCACGAACAAAGGGGGGTCAATAACTACAAGAAGGCAATTTGCAAGAAACGCATCGTTTTCATGCATACATGTCTGCTCTGTATACAGCCCATTTCAGCACCTTTAAGAGTGGAGTCACTAGGAACGTCCCAATCAATTAAAGGAAAAAAACGTATAGATGAAAAATTCTGGATTATAGAAATTGGTGTTCTGATCTGACTCTCATAATCTAATGCGAGAAACAAGCCATTTTCTTCAGGCAAGTAAAAGATTCCCCCTGGCTCTTAAGTGAACAGTACATTCAACGACTAAAAGGCAGGTTTTTTAAGCCACAAAACGGCATTCACGTAATGGTGAATTCGATGAGACATGATCAGAGATAGTAACAAGAAAGAATATCAAGATATCGACATGAGTTTCCTCAGAATCCTTAAACTTGCAGACGGAGCTGGGCTAACTGTGCTTTTTTATGTATTTAAGGTCACTGAAGCTTACCTCCGACCACCACCGTGATCAGCTGGATTGTTGTTCTCCATTAACCTTCCCACTTTTCCTGAGATCTCCTTTTCTTCCTGAAATTGAGGTTTTAAGTGTATGCAGATTGCTGTCTTCTGAGCGAACGAAGTGCTTCATGGGAATATAAGATGAGAAACGCAGGGGCAGAAGCAACGTGGTGCTGCTCTTTTCTTGGTTCCGGTTATGCCCCCACCGATCTGATATATTTACAAAATGCCCGGATGACGACAGTAATAGGGCGATGCGGTTTACGGCTATGGCCCCGCTGGTCTGATATATTTACAAAATGCCCCGGTGATGACAGCGATGGATGGCTGCTGCTTTTGTGGTTTCCCGCTATGCCCCCGCTGGTCTGATATATTTACAAAATCAATAAGGCCGGCTGATGTCAGCCTGCTCTTTTAGTTGACGGCTATGCCCCCGCTGGTCTGATATATTTACAAAATCAATAAGGCCGGCTGATGTCAGCCTGCTCTTTTAGTTGACGGCTATGCCCCCGCTGGTCTCATATATTTACAAAATGCCCAGGTTGAAGCAAGGCGGCGTCTGCTTTTATAGTCCACGTGGCCTGAAGCAACAGGGTGGTGTTTGCTTTCATAGTTTGCCATTCATAGTTCGCTTTTGCAGTTAAGTGGACTATGCCTCCCCTGGTCTCATATATCGACAAAAGCCCGGGCTGAAGCAACAGGGTGGCGTTATAGTTAGCGTGGAATATGCCCGTTTGGTTCGGCTTTTAAGGAAATGTATTTGAAAAAAATGTAAAGGCCTTTAGTCTAAAAGGATTTGGCGAAATACAAATACTATTTGGTAAAATGCAATTGAACAATGCATTGGGATGCAACTTTAGGAGAAATGTTGTTTGGTAAACATACATTTGAAAAGTCCTTTGATGTGCCAATTGAAGTTCTTTTATTAATTTTGATTTTTTAAAAATTGAAAAACAATAATGACTATGACTTTTACTTTCATGTTGAAAGAAATGTAAATGGGACGTATTAACAAATTTATTAATAAAAAAATCATATCAAATTGGATCTTTCTCAATTATAAAAGAATAATTTTATTATATAAACACAATAACATATGTTTTGAGGAAAGACATACGTTATCCTAATATATTATTAATCTCTTTAATTATTTCTTAAACTCATAACTATTTGATCACGTAAACATGCTATTGTTGGAAATTTCCTATAATGGGTTTACATTAATTAATCAATTTTCTATTTTAAATAATCGGGTAATATATGTTAAACCCTTAAATAATCTTATTGAATTGGGTTTTAGCATCTATTATTAACGGGCCTAGTTGAGCAGCAAAGTATAAACAATTATGTTTAACTGAAGCTTGTAATGAGAGGGATCCAGTTGACACTTTTTGATTAGGGTTTATTAGGTCTCATTTCTACCCTATAAAATGGTAGGTTACACACTATTGATTATACCTATTAGTCGTTTAAATCCCATTAAAAGCTACTATATTGAAATAGGTCATAGAGAGAAAGATTCGGCATTTCAATAGATCGTTGATTGCAATCAGTCTGATCTATTTTCTTTGAGTGAAGTTATGGCTCAAACAAGTATGTTTTAATTCCGCTGTGCGTATCGATTTTGGTCTTTTACATTCATATATGGATTTGGTTGTTCTTGATTAATTAGTTATTTATCATGTGGTATCAGAGCAAGTCATATATGATTGTAGAACCCAAAATTTTTTTTTAACAAATCCGGTATGTTGTTTATTGTATTTGTTCCCTTTGGTTTTGAACTTTTGTTAGTTTGTGATTCACAATTTCTTAAATTAATCAAAGTATTTTTTTTGGGTCAAATCAAATCAAAGTATTTATTAAATAGGTAAAAATAATGCATTAGAATGGAAGAGACAAGCTATGATGATGATATGTTTGATTTCTTGGATGATCATTGTTCTGCAATTTCGGATTTATGATGGACCTCTCTGTGCATATGTTTGGAAACAAGCTAGTAAACAAGCTTTTTAGTGTTTGATGTCTTCACAACGTTCGAAGTTGGCTTAAAGAGCTTTCCAACAAGCCATAGAATGCTCCAATCCAGTGTCGGTTGCTATCCGAAATCATCGTCCAAAGTCAATTCAATAATCTATAATAATGTTCTGTTCAGTTCTAATATACATGTTGTCTGCCTGTTGCTTTTGTCGATTTTTTTTTTAATTTCTGTGTAGAGATCTGGAGGTCGACTCCTTCATGAAAAATGTTCGTATAGGTCTTAGCTTCAACATATAATTTTTTTTGGAATTTTTGGAGCATTATTAGTGGATGAAAACCTTCTGCATAGATCAATTGATTCTGAAATTTTAGGGTTTTTGTTCTACATGTTGAGATTTTTCTCACCATATATAATTTGTATAGTTTAATTGAGCATTGAATGAGAATTTCAAATTTGAAATTCTAGGGTTTATAATTTTGAAAGGGTTCTAAAAATTTTGATTTTTTTATTGAATAATGTATGTTAGAAATTGTTATATGGGTATCGTTATATACATGTTTTAGAACATCTTGATTGTATTAAGCTGAGTTTTTTTTTTTTTGGCTCAAAATTGAGAAAACCAAATTTTCGGCCATGGATGTTAGATGCGAAACTTTGAAGCTTGAATATGGACAATTTAGTTCGTTTTTTCTTTTATTTTCTTCGATTAATTCGTTTTGGATTTTGATTGGGTGCAAAAGTGTCTTAAATATAGGTAAATTCACTTTCTTGATTTTGTTGAACTTACGGTCAAGAGAAGGGAAAGTCCAAGTCGGACTTGTTCACCAAATTATACGTTTTCCTACTCCCAAGTTATAGTTGGTCTCTGTAAATATTATTATTGGCAACATATATATCATGCATGTTAGGGGATATTTTTCTTATTTATTGAAGCACCATGGAGATTGATAAAGATCCACAATCGAGCCACTAACATCACGCACACGGAATGGTGCATGGGGATGTGTTTAGGGTCCTCTGGGACCCATTTTGTTTCAATTTTTTTTAATATGCTTATTTTTTAATTTATGATTTTTTGGTATGGTAAATTTTAATTTTGGCATATTTAAATATTTATTTGGAATTATTTATTGTTATCCATATTTAATTCCATGAAAAATAATTTTGTGCCTATTTTTCTAAATTTTAATTTATGGAAATTTATTATAGTGTATTAGAGATAGCATGACAAAATTCACTTTCCTTAATTTAGCATAAATTGTCTATACTCTCTCGATTTAATTTAACTAAGTAATTTTAGGTGCTTAATTATTGAATAGGCACATAAAATTGTGGCATTTGAAATAATACTAGCACCAAGGCTCATCTCCAAGGCAGCATTAGGACACACATTAAAGCCAAGTTTGCAAAGAGTGAACCACAGCATCTAGAGAACCGGAAGGAACCACTGTTCTCTAATTCGTGATAAATGCAAATGCTATCAAGAGGACACAAGGAACGACAGTCAACCAAGGCATGTCACCAAGTAGAACATACATCAGCAAGCCGCACTTGACACATCTGAGAGCAACAACAATGAGAGCAGAGGCAAGTCGGAACCTTAGGTCTATATCTTGCCCTCCCATCTTGACGATTTTCAGCAGTCTATAGATACGCATGATTTTTGCACGGATAGTGTTGGGTGGAACATCAGTGCACTGGATGAGTTGATTTAGGTCCTCCTCCAGGGAATCAAGACGTTGGATATATGCAGCAAGTAGATCTGCCAGCTCTGCCTGCTCTGCTTCACGTCTCGGAAATAAAATCAGCAAACCACTTGTTAATCTTTTGGAAAAGCTTTAAGTTTTGAACTCTGTCCGCATCACATAAGATGGCGGTCTCTCCAAAAGCTTTCAAGAACTACCACTTTAAGTTCTAAAGGAAATTTAACGCAGTATGATGCCACGCTTCTAGTGCAAATTGCTAATGAGTACGCATTGCAGGAGTCTAACCTCTGTATGTACTGCAGGTATGTAACCCATCTATTGATCCACGGCTAATTAAGCTAGTGAAAACTCCTCTTTTCAACAAAATGGAACACCAGAGTACCAGGGGATGCCTCTTTGGCACCTATAAACCTTTCCTAAGCCACTCTTAACAACAGTTAATCACAAAACATAACCACCTAGATGCACAAAACTACCAGGAAGGCCCCTGCTTACCGGCTAGAAACAGAGTAAAGCAAACTGCAGGTCTTCTTCAGAGGAAAAGCTAATAAGACTTATAATTAGTAGTTGTTCTCAATGAGTTTCTCATGACAAATGAAAGAAGCAGAGTCGATGTACAACCATGTCTCTTCATCAATGTGATAGAATTTTCCCACTCAGTAACTTTAGGAGAAGAGGTTGACTTTCTTTTCAACCTTGTGATTTTAAAAAAGACATGGCAGTTACTAAGGATTTCACTTCTTGGTATGAATCCTGCTGTATACACTTGCCAAACGGATATCATGAAAATTTATCAATTCGTAACTACAATAAGGCATTTTGCAAGAAACGAGCCATTTTGCATGCACTAGATATGCCCTAAATACATGCTCTGCTCTGCATAGAGCCCACTTCTGTTCTTTGAGAGTGGAGTCGTTATGAACTTCTCAATTTATTAAAGGAAAAAATGAATAAATGAAAAATTCTGAGTTTCCTCAGAATCCTTAGACTTGCAGACGGAGCTGGACTACAGATTTAAGGTCACTGAGGCTTACCTTCGACCATCACCATGATCAGCTGGATTGTTGTTCTCCATTAACCTTCCCACTTTGCTAATCTCTCCTTTTCTTCCTGAAAATTTGGTTTCTTTTAAGTGTTTGCAGAGTGCTGTCTTCTGAACGAAGTGCTTCAGGGGACTACGAGACCAGGGTCGGTATTTTCGCTTGGTTGGGGAGGAAGGGCCAGGGGGTGGGGGTGGGGTGCTCTTTTTCTTCTTGGGACGGGATACTCTTTTTGGGGGCGGGCCCGCGCCGGGGTTTGGTGGGGTGCTCGCTTGGTTTAAGATTCGATGGGGCACGTTTGGCTCATATATGGATATATTTTATCCATCGATAAGACCAGCGAGGTGTATTTAGGTCTGGGATTGGATTGCCTTTTCATATTTGACGGGACCACACCCACGGAAGCGTAAAAGCTAATCATATTTTAAAGAATTAATATCCTGATATTAATTCTTTAAAATATGATTAGCTTGATATTAATTCTTTAAAATATGATTAGCTTTTTCCTGGGTGTGGTCCCGTCAAATATGAAAAGGCAATCCTAGACCTCCTAAATGCACCTTGCTAGGTGCTGATCATAAGGATTGCCTTTTCATATTCACATATGATCAGCACCTAGCAAGGTGCATTTAGGAGATCTGGAATTGCCTTTTCATATTTGACGGGGGCCCACTCATGAAAGCGAAAAATCTAATCATATTTTAAAGAATTAATATCACAAAAAATTTCAAATTGACATATTTATGATAATTTATCTTAAATTAATTTTTTGATCATGAAAAATCTCAAATTGATATGTTTATGATAAAAGTATTCCAAATTAATTTTTGAATCGTCAAAAATCCTAAATTGATACATTTGTAACAAATATACTCTCCGTTAAATTAGATTAATATCATAAAAAATCACAAAACTAGTATAACTATGTCCTAAACTAGTACACAAATCAATTATCAAGTGTTCTCCAACTCAATAATTTGATAATAAAATTTAACAAAAATTAACCAATGGTAAATTGATTACAAGTATACTAATTTGAAATAAATTTATCAAAAGTGTATAAGTTTAAGATTTTTTATGGTCAAAAAATTAATTTGAGATAATTTTATCAAAAGTGCACTAATTTTGAATTTTTCATGATATTAACCTTAATTTAAAGTATGCGCCTCGTCAGCACCTAGACATGAACATTGAGGGTTGTGCTCGTAGCATCCAAATGAACCCAAGATTGCCTTCTCTATTTTTCTTTTTTTTATTTCTTTTTGTTAATATATCCAGATTTATATACACGGGTTCTAACGATTGAGGCTCTCAGACCAGATAATGCACTTAGGGGCATATGCAGCCATTGCAAATCCATCAAAAAGTAAGATTTATTGCTAATATTTGTTAATCCCTTTTTTGTGGACACTGATTATTTATCCCACAAGACATTTTCATATCTACGATTATCTCAACATGTCTCACCAATCCATGCATGCCTCATTTACGTGCATCCACAGTTGAGAATTGGTTGAAATGCCAATGGAAGCACCTTTGAAGCAAAGGATCTTCATCCTCTTTTGTTATTTATAAGGATAATGACACAAATGGTTTCTAAACATTAATTCAATATATAATGTGGTTCATAAACTTTTAAAGTGTTTAATGTAGTCTATCATCTTTTATTCAATATAAAATATGGTCCATGAACTTTTAAAATATTTACTATAGTCTCTAGACCTTTTTTTCATGTTTAACTTAGCCTGTAAATTATATGAAAATGTTTAATATTATCATGTTCAATATTATGGAATGACAATATTGAACATTTATATATAGTTCGGGGATTAAGTTAAACATTTACCAAAAGTCAAAGAATCATATTAAATAAATTAAAACTTTAGATACCAAGTTGCACATTAGATTATAGTTCAAAGACCATTTGTGTAATTTTTTCCTTATTTATATTGAAAAAGTTTATAACTAATATAGTATATTAGTTTAGGTAAAACTCATGGCCAAAGTAATCCCCCTCCATAACTTTTAATACCTTTACAAGTAATTACTCATATTATAAAAAAAAGAATTAAATTTAAGCTCCGTTTGTTTTGTGAAAAATAAATAGTTTGAAAAATATTATCCTAAAATCAATCGCTTATACCATTTAAAATAATTAGTCATTAGAAAATTATTTTAATTATCGATAAAAAAAATTTATCTGAATATTTTATTGTTCATTCATTCTTGTAAGCAATATAAGCGATTATTTCTAGGAAAATATTTATCAAATTAATATTTTTTGCGAAATAAATGGATTGTACTTGTTTTTTTTTTTTTTTGATGACCTAGAGAATTCCGCACTTCACCAACAGCTAGGGGAGTAAACCCTGGGGGTCGCACGTGCTAGCCATCACACACATGCAACCAAGTAAGTCACCCTATGACGAAGCTGGGATTCGAACTCTCGACCTTTTGCGAGAGGAAGAGAGCGCGAACCAGTAACGTCACCCAGGTGAGTGGTAATGGATCATATTTGTTTAATATTCAAACTTTGAAAAAAATGCCAAGAAGCCACTATCACATGAAAAGACCTCATTTTCGCTAGCCACTCTCCCATGCACGAAGAGACTGCGCATTTTGAGAGAAACCCTTTCTTCTTCTTCTAAGCTTTTTTTTTCCCCTTTGGTAGGAGAAACTCAGATTACTTTGCAATAAACTTTATTTTTATGATACCTGTTGTCAAAATACGAATCGGCATTAGCAGTGGATGTAGGCGGCACATTCCTTGCATGGATTCTCAGTGGGGTCACTTTCTCCCGACTCTTTCATGGCTCAATTAATTGTGTATTCTTTGTGAGTAATTTCCCTTTTTTAATTAAATCCTAATCAATTAACATCATTATATTAATGCACTCAACGTGAAAACAAACTAGCTCCATCCCTGCCTGCAATGCACATATAGGTTATATTCCTGCAGCAATCCATAGACTCATTGGATATGATTTACACTGAAGGCATGGCATTATACAACGCATTCAATTCCTTTTTGAATTTAGACTTGCAAGTCTGGATGTGTTCATGAGAGTATATGTAGTTTGTATTATTAAGAAGTACACACGATATTCATTTTATACTTGTATCTTGATAACCTTAGCTATAAGAGAGAGGGGGGGGGGGGGGGACCACTGTCTTCTATGATACCTAATGGGTTCAAATCTTTATATCACACATTTTATGTGCATGGCCGATTTTACATACCAGTGAAGTATTAAGAAATATTTCATTTTTAAAAGTACTTGAGAAGTGTGCTTAACAAACAAGCCGTGGTCACATTTCTCAATAACTTGAGCTTTTGCGAAAGATTGCTCTGCTAATTTTAATTCCTAGCTACGGAGCAAAGCGTGCAACTTGAATGCCTAAAATGTATAACTAATTTTTTTATTCCACGGGGGAGTCCTTACTTCGAGCCACTAAGGACATGTATACCCATGGCGGTCCAACCAACATTGCCAAAACAACCGCCATGGATATGTACACTAGAGGTGTCAATATGGGTCATAAACCCATATTATGACCCACTTTTAGTTAAATGGGTCAAGTAAAAGTTAGATGTGGGTCAAATATGAGTCAAGTGAAAGTTAAATATAGGTTAAGTAAAAGTCAAATATTGGTCAAATATAAATTGAGTGAGTTATTAGATAAACCCATCATCTCTCTTCTTCCATCCCCTCCTCTATGCGTTCTCGACTTTCGTTATCGATTTAATGAAGTTCACTCAACAATAATTAAAAAATCGATTTTTTTTAAATTATTTTCCTCAAACTATTTCAATTTAGAGGTATCCACATTTTTTTATTTACTATTTTTTTATTTAATTTACTTTATAAATTTGATGTGAAATTTTTATTCAAATAAGTTATATGTGAAAAGTTTAAAGTGGACTAAATAAGTGGGAGTAGATTTTCTTAAATTAAGTTAAATATTAATATGTGTTGGTAATATGGGTCGGGTATGGGTCGGGTCGCGTATGGGTCATCAAATTTACATTGAATGAAAATGGGTCAAAACGGGTTAAATGGGTCGATGTGGATCGGACCATTTTCGACCCGACCCAAACCCGACCCGACCCACCCATTTGACACCTCTAATGTACACCATGGTCAGAATTGCTCAGCGAAAATAAGATGGGAAGATAATATCTAGACCTGGGTTTCGACTTTTTCTTTGGGTAAGGGCGGCCTTTTTTTCATACTACTTAGAGATTTTTTTAAGATATTCATTTACAGTTTTTTATATCACCATAATCCAAATTCTACAATATAGGCCCCGTACCCCAAGCATTAGGGTATATTTGATAGCATTTATGTTTTTCAAAATTTTGGTTCTTTTATTCTCCGAAATAGAAAAACAACATTAGTAACATTAGCTAATTTTTCTATTTCCTAGAACAGATAAGTGGTCAGGAAATAAATTTTGAATAAAAACAAGAAATAAAAAAAATGTTACTTCTTTATTATCTTAGGAATAATTTCTAAAACAAATCATATCATCTTCTTCTTTTTCAACTAGAGATGAGTTTTGACGACCTTGCTAAAGCCTCACCAGCTAACGAGGTCAAGGCTTGACCTCACCAAACCCCTCATTGAGGGCTAGCAAGGCTCCCCCAAGCCTAGTGAGATTGCCAACTCTCATCTCTGGCTTGTTGCTGGCCATCACCCAGGCCCGGCAACCAACTAGAGAATAAAGAAGGAGAGAGGGAAAAAAATAAAAAAATCTCAGAAAATTATTAAAAAATTGAAAGAATTTCTAGGTCACAAAAAAAAATCAAGAATCATACCATGCATATTTTTGTTCTTTTTTTATTTCAGGAATAAAAATTTTATGCTATTACCAAACACTTTCGAATGCTTAAAAACTCTTTAAGAAATAGCAATAGAAAAAAATATTTCTAAATATAAATTATTCTTGTGAACAAAAATATTACCAAATACGCTTTTACCTTTTCTTGCATTAGCTTTTCTTTTGAATTCATATAAAACACTAGTCTCATGGCTTGCGAGTTTACCACTAATTAATGGGCTAACGTCTTTCATCGAATGAAAAATGAATGATGAGCTTTGAGAAAAGAATTCATAAAAGTATTGGAAAATTGATCACGGAGAAATTAGAAAAAAAATTTCTATGTTGTTGCCACTATTTAATTTTGATTTCATCTTGTAACGAATTGGGTCCTTAAATTAATCTCTAGTTACGAGAAAAAATTATATGACCGATCAAATATTAACTGAATATAATGACTAAGCATCGGAGGTATACAAATAGTGCTGGCATGGAATGAAAACATAATTATTCGGAAGAAATTACAAAACAATCCATGATTTATTCTTGATGCTTAATTTTGGTCGTCGTCCTTTATTTTATTATAGATTTAGTCCTTAACCTGACTTCCGATCCCGATTTCAAATATTTTCTTCCATTGAGCAAACAAAAATTACTGGGTAAGTGCCAAATCAATATGCTAGTTCACTCAATTCGAATTTATCAAGATGATTCATGCAAAAAAAACTTGCATATATATGGTTCTAATCAGGCTTTCCTAAGATATCTAATGGTATCGCTTCTGCTCGCGCATTAGCGCATTTGTTTTGACTATTGCTGATTTATTGTGGAATAATCATTTGTTGAAGGACAATTTAGCCTATACTTGTAATGTTTCCCCTAGTTCAAATGGACCAAATACCCGAAAGTTGCTACCAGGTCATTGGTCAAGGTTTCCCAAGAGCAGGCCACGTTTCATTTTTTCATTGGCCGCCTGTCCTCCTATTACCAGACCTATTACTATTAAACTGGGGGGCCAGTGGTTGGAAACGCGCACTGAATTTTTTTCGTTCATTTTTTTTTTTTTTGCTTTTTATTGAGTTATTTTCATTTATCAGTAATAAGAAAAACACGTTCCCTTTTGTCTGTCTTTGTTGATTAATCCTTTGAAGAGGAGGAAAATTCCACAAGATATAGAAAGATTTGTAGGTTTGTTCTTTCAATATTAGAGTTCCTTCTTTTTTTTAATGATATCCTGGGGCTACTAAAACTTCAAAGTGGATATTTCATGAAAAAGGAAAAAAATTATGAAGTTGCTGAAAAATAATAGAATTCAAGCAAAATTGATTGAAACAATTGGATATTTAATTATTTGCATGGACCTAGATAGTTTATAGAAGGTATATCCAACACGAGCATTTTTTTCTATCACTTCAGAAAAATTAATATTAAATTAAGTGGCAATTAAAGCATTATAATAATTGCAAATGTTATCTACCATAGATAATTTCTGTAAATGTAATTAACGATAATGACTGCAGCTGTCGAACCAAGCTAAAAAAAATTGTTTATTATTTTTTGATGTATCAAATCATACATGTTATTGTCAACACATTTTAAATACCCATTTATTTTGCAAATACACACACACATATATATTAATATATATATAAATCTATAGAAATGATTTTTAAAAAATCGAAAAAAAAAATCGTGTGGGCTGGCATAGAAAGCACGCGACGCCTTCTTTTAGCCCCGCCTTAAAAAAAATCGAAAAACAAATCGAAAAAAAAATCGAAAAAGAAAATCGTGTGGGCTGGCATAGAAAGCCCACTCTTTTACTCTTTCAGCCCACTCCTTAAATTTCTTAAGCCCCGCCTTCTTTCTTCCTCTCTATCTCAGCCCAGCCCAGCCCACTACCATTCTCTCTTCATCCTCTACAACACAGAAAGCACGCGACGCACGCACAAAAAAAAGGCATGACGCCGTTCGAACGGTGACGCCACAGCGGTGACGTCGGCCGCGTGACGCCAGCAAGGGAATCTTCCCTTACTATGCTGTCACCCGAAGGAAGAAGGAGGGGCGAGCCGGAGAGCCGTAGGGAGAGAAGCTGCGGGCGAGTGGGCTTCAACGAAGAAGAAGAAGACCAGAAAAGATTAAAAATAAAAATAAAAAAGGAGGAGAAGAAGTTGCAGATTTTCTGGTTTGACGAAGGGAGGCCCGCGGAGGTTGAAGACGACGCAGGAAGGAGGAAAATGCAGCAGAAAAAGACAATAAGGAAAAAGACAAAAAGTGAGAAAAAAAATAATTAAAAAATTAAAATTTGCACTTTTTTTTGATCTGATCGGGTCGGGTTATCGGTGCGGATCGGGTTAACCGGTCCGAATTATTTTTTTATTAATAAAAAATAAAAAAATCCAAAAAATTCAAAAATTCAAAAATTACAAAAAATCTTAAAAGTTCGAAAAAATCCTTAAAAATTAATAAAATTCCTTTAAATTCAGAAATCATGAAAACATTTAAAAAAAAGTTTAAAAATTGAAAAATTGAAAAATACAAAAAAAATCCGAAATATCCAAAAATTCCAAAAAAAATTAGAAAAAATTAGAAAATTCAAAAAAAAATATTAATTCAGAAAAGCCTCGAAATATCAAAAAAATCTTGAAAACTCATTTTGTTTAATTTCGGAAAATATCAAAAAATATAAAAAAAATTCACAAAAAATTCACAAAAAATTCAGAAAATTCAGAAAAAAATTGCAAAATTTAGAAAACCCTTAAAAAATAAAAAACCCAAAATTGGACAAGCCTTTAGGGCTCTATAATAGGGTTCTTTGTTTATGTTATATATTTTATTTTTTAGGAACAATATCAAGATACTCTCGTGCTTTATTTTGTGATGATATTTAATTGCGCATTTAAATATTTTGGATGTTACTTTCTCACTTTAGAATGGTTAGGATAGGCTTTAAATTTCTTGAATACGTTGCCATAGCCTTAATTAATACACAATTGAGTTAGGTACCGAAAGGGCGTTAGTTGCATGATTAACGTAACCAAGTCTCTGAATTTAAAATCTCTAGTTGCGTAAATAGTAAGGTATTCTCCCGTATCTTACTAGGTTTTTAAAAGGTTAGTGGCAACTCCTTTGTTTGAATTTGCATAGGCTAAACCGATCAAAATTTCGAATACCCAATGTCACGCGAAATATAGACTTAAGAGAGCCCAAGTTAATGAAAGGTCGTCGGTCCAAAGTTAATAATACCCTTAAATATAATCAAAGGTTCCCCAACCAAAACTCTCTAAAACAAAAAAAATTAGGTTGCGACAATTATTCCACAACAAATATAAGCAAGTGAGCACTAGTTTTGCACATGTCGCATAACAATCTTTAGCCCTCGTGTTGCATCTTTTGTTTGAATCTGGACAAAGAAATCAACATTTATCCTAAAATCAAGATTGAGGATTAGTTCACTGACTAAATATGTGACAAAAAAAAAGTATCGGGATTAAATTGAATGGGAATGCTCATACATGAACCAGTTTTGTAATTTCACTTCGAGTTATGAGTTGGGAGCTACGCATCAATGCTATAACCGAAAATATTTTCTTGGGTAAATATCAGTGACATAATGGTATTTTTAGGAGGCAAAAAATGATAACTACACATGCTATGTCATTGATTCACAAGCGTCGTCGTCTTCTTCCAATCCCACCAATTTTTCAGCGACCCCTCGTAAAAATCTGCAGTGTCAGTGCAGAGAGAGAGAAGCGAAGCACTCGAAAATGGAGTTCTCCCTGAGCGGCAACGTCTTGAAGACCTTGGCTCGCTCCATCACTTGCCTCTCCCGCGTCGGCAATGACCTGGCCATCCAAGCTTCTCCTTCCCAGGTCATTCAATCAATTTCTTCCCCGCATTTCTTCTTCTCCTCCTCCATTGTCTCTCTCACCGCGGCTCCAGCGTTTGCCACTGAAATCCACATCGAACATCGTCCCTCAGCTTCATCCATCGAGTGAAATAGTTGCTTCTTCATGTGCCGTGCTGAGCAATGCTTAATTTACATGCTATGTTCTGTACTTCTGTTAGGTATTGGCCCGTTTTTCTCAATATGGTGCCCCGATTGACAAATCTGAGAGTCCTTGCACCGATTGCCGAGTGCGTGGAGCTTTCGGCGGTGGATTGGGGCAGAACTTGGTTGACCTAGGTTGCAATTGGCCCTGTTGAGATCAATACAACTTGACTTGCATAAATATGAAGTCATTGGAAGGATCTAGTATTGTTGATAAGGTGAATCAAAGTCATTATATCGTAAGGCCAAGGCAACTCACTGCTGTAGCCGGACAACTATCGGTGATACTCGTAGAAAATGTCAGAATGGTGAAACCACAGGAGGAAAGCCCTATGGATAACCTTCTACGGGTGCGGCTATTCTGTCTTGCTAATGCTTTGCTGGTTTTTCTAGTTACTATGATGGTAATATATGGAGTTTTGCAACACTCAATAAGTGCAAGCACGATTGCGCTCTTTAGCATATCTCTTATGTGACCATACTTTGCATGACTTCCTTTTGCCTCTCGCATTTTACTGCCAAATAACAATAGAAGTTCCAAGTTCTAAGCTCATGTTTGGCACGTGGCACTATTTGTGCTGATTTGAAGCTAGATAGAAACAGTATTGATCTACGCATAAATATCGCCTTCTTACTCATATATATTCATATTTGACTTCCAGTTTTCCTTTTACACACTCAAATCTTCAAAATATGCCTATCAATTGATTACCTTCAAGCTAGACCTCTTTGATGTGTTTGCAATATGTGATGCACAGGTTTAAAACAACCTTCTTTCGAAGGTATAGTGCCATTGTAGATCTTTCTGGTATATTTCGTTAGTTTATAGTTGTAAGAATCTTACAAAATCTCTATGTAATGCTTATCTCATTTTTTCATATACATCAAAGTGACATGATACAACAAAAATGACAGAATTTTAATTTAAAAATAGTTAAGATATGACCTTCTAAAAATCTTACTTACTAACAATGAATTTAAATCTAACCATTGGTTAAATATTTTTCTTATATTAATTTTATATATTATATCTAACTCCCTCCACGCATTTAAAAAAAAAAATCACATGAATGTGGGTACTCTTTTTATAGTACGGGAAAAAAAGCAACTTTATGCATGAATTTAAGAACCTACATCTCAATCGATTTGATTTATTTATTATTGTTGTGTGATGTGGGAAAATACATAATAAGCAATTAATCACACATGGCCATTGCTCTTCGGCCATACACTAGGCATGAGTATCTTGTGACATTTTCGAGTAATGTACGAAGAAATCACCCAATGAATTTTGGTAAACCAATCTCAAAAGCAGAACGATAGTGACAAAACCAAAGCATTGTTGATCTAACTACTTATCTTATTGCATTTTTTCTATAAAGGGAAAAAGTACTTAAATTTGTTTATATCTATCGCATTGTACTCATTTAGTCAGCAATCTTTTAATTGGACTAATTTAGTCTTAAATATTTTTATAATTGTACCTATTCAATCATTTCGATAAATTTAGGTTGGAAATCCCCAACGTAAACACTGTATGTCCTACGTGATACAATTGGCACTAACATAAATATTTTTTATAAAAAAATTAAATATTTTTAGATTTTTTATTAATTTTTTCTTTTTCTTTTTTCTTCTTTCCCTCCTTTTTTTCCCCCTTGTTACCCTCTACCAGTCACCCATTAGAAAAGGTCGCTGGCTACCTACAAGGGCAAGGGCTAGACACCCTCATTGGCCTTTGGCAAAGCCCAAAGAGAGGACCCCATGCCAAGGTCGTTGCCACCATTGTCAAGGGCCTTGCCAGCCTCTAGTGAGGGCTGGGCGAGGATCCCCTCTCCAGATCTAGTGAGGGGCAGCCTCGCCTAGCCATCGTCGTTCCTAGCCCTAGTTAGTGACCTCTATCAGTTAAGGAATAGAAAAAATTTTAAAAAAAATCAAAAATTTTGAAAATTAAATAATATATCCACATTCGCATAGGAAGATTGATGTCAACGTCAATAATTTCTAGTCTAAATTGACTAAATTAGGACTAAATTGATTTAATTAAAAAAATTACAATTGAATTGATATCTCAATGCAATAGGTTCGTAACTTTTTTTATACTTTTCCCTTCTACACAGCTTGTTTGGGTAAACTCCATAGGCTATTCCACACCTAGAAAATTAAAATCAACTGTAAATTAAAGAATTGTGAGAGGGTGACGGTGCTTTACTCTCTTCGCCCCGAACGGACCCACCACAGAGTTTTTTGTGGAATACCGGCTGACTTGGTCATTAAGTTTGAAAAATCAAAAGAAAGCAAGTGGCGATTTGGAGGGGAAAAAGTCTCCATGGGTGGACCCTCTCGAGTCCATCCACGGTGCGCCTTAATTTTTTAATTGGCAACAAAAATAATTTTTTGTTAACACATGCATAAATACTTTTAACTCCATCACTCTCGAAGGATGTGCAGAAACCATGATGATTTACAATTACATTATTATGCATCACTCTAGCTACATAATAATATCTAGAGCCTGCTTGCAGTAATTTGCAGTTTTTCTTTTTTGTACAATCTCGATGGACGTCTCCTTTGACTTTTTTAAACCTTAAACATCTAAAATTTTCATAATAGATAATATTCATATGCAATTTTTTTATAATCTTTTAAAATTTGAATAGTATTTTTGAATTAACAGAAAAGTATAAAAGTTAATTTTTCACTTTTGATTAGTGTAGACAAACAACCATAGTTTGAATTGACGTATCAATCAATTAATATAATTTAAATTAAATGTGATTTGCATCACGAAATCAAAGATATCTGTAAGACATATCTGTAAGATTGATGTGAACGCCGAGGAACGGAGGGTGCGCATTCGTCCACGAGGCAACTCGGTTGCGGAAAATAGCGAAGAGAGAGAGAGACAGAGAGAACATCACGAGGGCTTCTCTCACTTCCTCTCTGTCTTCTTTTGTGACGTCCTAGGATTGTAGCCTTACATGTGCAGAATTCTATTATGCGGGACTGTATAGTGGGACCCATTTGTGATTTATATCGTGGCAAGACTGGATTGGATCGTCCTGATGTTAGCCTGGCTTCACGGCGGGTGCGCTAATGTAATCATTGACAGTTGATTGGGAGGTAATTGATTCTATTTTATTATTTTCAAATTTAAAAAAAAAAAACGAACGAAATGTGACGAGCGGTCAAAAATGCAAGACCCAAGAATCCAAAATACAATACGATTTATCATGTTCAAGGATCGTAAAAATAAATTTTTGGTGGGTTTAAATGTCAAATAACAAGAATCTTAGGGTTGTCTGTCTTATCATTTTTGTGGAGGAAAAGCTACGAGGCTTTCGAAAAATAAAATCACAATTACTAATAACTTCTGTCAATGCACATGATAGAATTTTTGACCCTATAACACTCTGCTTATTAAGCAAAAATGAATAATTTAAATATTTTTCTCAAGATGATTGTTTATATCACTTACAAAAAAATTTAATGAATAAAAATATTTTCATCATCTATAAAAAAAAAAACTTAGATACAAATTGTCGTGGATAATGAAAATATTTTTTTATTAATTAATTATTTCAAGGAATACAAGCGATTATTTTTAGCCAAATACTTTTCAAATTATTCAATATTCATGAAATAAATAAAGCCTAATTATTGGCAATTTTTTGTAGCTTCAAGATTTTCATAAAGATACGAGAGTAAATGTAAAACCTTTTATGCTTACACATGTAAACAATTATAGTGGTATTCAAACTTATGGAAAGTGATTACTCTTGCCATGAATTTCCCCGTAACCGAGTTATCAAATTCTTAACTTTTCCAATATGCATAGGAAACAAGGATGACTTCAAATGGTTTCGGCATAGGCATCTTAGCCAATTCTCATCCGTTGATGCATGTATGATTAAGATACTTTAAGAAAATCCTAGTAGAAATATCGCCCAAAAAGTCTTGAACTTATTACATTTTTACCAATTCATCCCTAGACCTTTCAATCTTGACAATTAAGATCCAAACATTTTGACAATTTGTCAATTGAGTCTGTTTAGTCAATTTTAACTGATATTCGTTTATGTGGACAATTTTTTTATATTTTTTCTTTTCTTTTTTCTTTTTTCTTTTTCTTTAATTCTTTTCCTTTTTTCTACCGAGTCCGACAAGGGTTGGCCAGCCTTCATCGGGCTTGGACTGGAAAAAAAAAGGAAAAGAAAGAGAGAAAAAAAAGTTTAACAAAATTCAGAAATTTTCAAATTAATTATAAAAATCGTCCAAGTCAACATTGGCCATACCATTTGTGGAATGGCTGGTGTCCACATTAAGATTTCCTTAAAAAATTGGCTGAATGAGTTAAATTGGTACAAATGTGAACATAATTAGGACTAAATTGACACAATAAAAAAGGTCTATAATTAAATTGACACAAAAATATAAGTTTATGACTTTTTGAATAATTTTTTCCACTCTTGACCTATCTTGTAAGATAAAGAATTCACGTCCAAAACAAAATGTCCACGAAGACCAACAATAAATCTTATTCAATGGATTAAAGCCATTGAATACATCCCTGAGTACATTTGGTGATCCGAGAGTCTGTGTAGCTAGGGGCATCGAGAATAAAAACTTGGATATATTTTTTTAAAAAAAGAAAAGAATATAGAACGCATCTTGGGGGTACAGATTGAAAAAGACGAAGCAAGTACACGGAATTTCTTCTGGTTGCCTTTTGGCTTCTGATGGTCCCCCTTTGACTCTTCACCTCAGGGACCCATAAAGTTGAACAAAGATAGCTGGTTTTTGCTTAACCTCCCTAGGCCTCAGCTAAGCAAAAACAATCATTACTTGGAGCGACTTACTTCCCCTTAATCTCAATGGCTCGAGCCCATCTCCCAGAAAATCTCTGTTCTCCCACCGTTTTTAAAATATAGACTTAGTCGCCGACATCTAATGATTTTTCCGACAGAAAATAGATTTGAGCGCTATAAGAAGAGACAAATATTCATTTAATGGATCAATAAAATTTCAAAAAGTCACGGTTTCAGTTATGCTGTTGTTTAATTTAGTTCATCCAATCTCACTTTGGTACGAGATGATTAACTTGACAAGTTAATTGTGGTGCAGAAATAAAGCAATTTCATCCCGACAAAATCCCAATAAGATGGAAGAACCAATTAAGAAAGGCTCCAAGAAATGCTCTAATTCCCAATTTCAATCCAAAAGTCAGTTTCTTCTGAGAGTTTCGGACACGAAACCCATGTGTGGCATCGCCTTCTGTGTCATCAAAAATCCTCCGTTGTACTCTGGAGCCTTAGAAATCCTCCCAGAGAAATTCATAGTTTATTTTAATAGACTATTATTAACATGCTTTGTCAAAATAGCAACTGGAGTTTAAACTCGATTTTGGTACAACGAGATTCAGAAGACCCACAAATCCAGATTTTTCTCGTTACTCATTCTCGCCTTCTCTAAACTTTCCTGGGTTTTTCACCAGATATACTGTATTCAAAAGGATGCAGGTTCATTCGCAAACGAAAAAACCAAGCTAGATTTTGATGAATTGTGATCTTTGATGTCATTTTAAAGAAAAAAAATTGCACAAGTTAGAAGGAAAGAATATAAAAAGAGATGAGAATCTGCACAGCAGAAGCTGAGATGAGAGGAAGCAGTTTATCGCTGAGAGATGTGCATCCAGCCAAAATGCCGTGGAAATAGAGCTGGCCATCTCTGTGGCCAAAGAAAAAGAATCCCTTGCTTTTCCAATTTCATTGCATACCAGGATCTTTACTAAGTAATGCCATTGTCTTCATCGTCGTCACATATTATGCTTTGTAACGGAAAAGGTGTTCAGGGTAATAATAATACAACAACACATTCATGTTCGAGCCAGCACTGGCAGGACGCACATCAAAACCAACTTCACAAAAAGCAAGCTACAACATCAGGAAAATGGAAAGCTGCCACCATTCCCTAATTAGCGATGAATACGAATAGCATTAGCACATAGAGAACGAAAATTAGCCAAGGCATGTCACCAAGCATAATGTACATCAGTAGACCGCACTTGACACATCCAAGAGCAATAGTAATGAGAGCAGACGTATGACGAAACCTTGGGTCCATTTCTTGATTTCTCACCTTGAGGATTAATAACAGCTTGATGATTTTGAGCACCGTGTAGATTCGTATGATGGTTGCACGGGCAGTATTGGCTGGACCATCTGTGTACCCGATGGCTTGAATTAGGAGCTCCTCCAGAAAATCAAGATGTTGGATGATTGCAGCAATTTGATTTGCATGCTCTGCTCCATGTCTTGGAATTTAAAATCAGCAAATAATTTGTTAGACAGTCTTTGGAAAAAGCTCAAGTTTTGAGCTCTTTCTATATCAAATAAGAGGAGAGTTTATAACTCTATTTTTAATAGAGTATTCCTGCTTATTTAGACTTGATATTTGCTAAATTTTGAGGAATTTTTGGGTGAATTTAATTGCTACTCACATAATTTTATTTTGTATGAAATATTTTCAGATCTTCCAAAATATTGCAATATCTTTCAGAATATTTCATCTTGAAGAAAAAGGCAGCCCAAATTAGATATTTGGAGAATCTGACCATGATTGAAGATAATGTTCAAAGAAAATCAAGGAGGAATCTTTTTGATTTCCTAATAGGAGTCGACTTAGGGCAGATTTTTGGAGGCTATATAAACTGCTATTGTGCCGCAGAAGAAAGGAGAGAATCCTTGGAGCCACCATCTTTGCAGAAGAGTTTTCTTAGTTAGTTAGATTTTGTTCTTCTATTTTAGTAGAATTGGTCTGTTAAGGAGAGCAGGAGGAGACAAACCTGAAGCTCTTTATTTCTCAATTCGGTGAATTTGTTTTTATTTAGTATTATGTTTTCTTTAATTCTTGTCAGTTTAATTTTTACTATGCTCTAAATTTCTTTTGTTAGAGCTACAATGGATCTTAATCATGATTGATTAATTTTCTAAGACTTTCATGCAATATAATTATTTTGATTGTGTCGTTCTTTATCATGATCTTAATGCTTTTAGAAGTCTGGCAAACTTTTGAATGATTTTTGATGTATGCATGGTACCGGGTGGAGATTGTGTGCATGCGCAATAGTGATATTGAACCATAAATTAAATCTAGGTCAAGGTACACTAGGTTATTTATATGGCTACGGTAGTAGATCTAGGTTCGGACTACTTAGATTGAATCCGGGAATTTCCACAAGAACTTAATGATTTTAGGTAGTTTAAATTCACCTAAGGTTAGTGTGGGTTAACATACCTAATTAGGGATTATTAGACCGAGGTCGGCTTTTAATTCATTTTAGGGAAATTTCGGCAACACAATTGGAAATTAATTTGTTGCATGAAAAGTTAAGAAAATTAATTATGAATGATTAAGTGAAGTTGGATGCTCTAACGCTTTGTGATCTTGAATTTGCTTTAGATTAATTTTACTTAGCTTTTAATTCTTTAAGTTTTGGCTTTTTCTATATTTTAGTATTTTAATTGGTTTAGTTTACTTTTTACTCGTCTTTTCGATTTGGTTAGCTAAATTTTTGAATTGATCACTTTCAGTAAGTAATTGGATAAAATAAAAAAAGCAATCCCTATGGGAATGATACTCACTTATCACTTTATTACTTGTTGATATTGTGCACTTGCAATTCACCTAACAAGTTTTTGGCGCCGTTGCCGAGGACTGTTTTGACAATTTTCCAATCACTATTGATATCGAGCAATTCTTAGTTTAGACTAGCCTTTATATTATTTTTAATTTATTTCTTTTGCAGGCCAAACTCACTAAAAGGTGGAGGAGCATCGCATAACCCGAAGCCAACAAGGAGACCTTGAACAGTTTGATCCTGAGATTGAAAGAACCTTTCGTAGGAGAAGAAGAGAACAATCACAAGCAATTCACATTGCAATGGCTGAAAATCAAGAAGTCGCACCTCCAAGAAGGACTTTGAAAGATTATGCTACACCAACAATTCAAGGAGCACAATCAAGTATAAGGAGGCCGACAGTACAAGCCAACAATTTTGAGATCAAGCCATCCTTAATTCAAATGCTTCAAAATGCAGGGCAATTCAGTGGATCTCCTAATGATGATCCAAATCTACACTTAGAAGCATTCCTTGAAATTTGTGATACTGTTAAATTTAATGGCGTTACTGATGATGCTCTTAAATTAAGATTGTTCCCATTTTCTCTTCGTGATAAAGCTAAGACTTGGTTGACTTCTCTTCCTGCAGGCTCTATCACTACTTAGGAAGACTTGCTAAAAAATTCTTAAGCAAGTATTTTCCTCCTGCAAAATCTGCCAAAATGCGTAATGATATTACTACATTTATGCAGATGGATGGTGAGCCCTTTTATGAAGCATGGGAGAGGTTTAAAGAGTTGTTAAGGAGATGCCCGCACCATGGATTGCCAATTTGGATGCAAGTACATACATTCTATAACGGAGCACATCCTACCATTCGAGCTAGTCTAGATGCGGCAGCTAGAGGCACTTTACAAAACAAGTCACCCGAAGAAGCTTTTCATCTACTTGAGGAGATGGCAAGCAATAGCTACCAATGGCTAACTGAGAGATACCAAGCCCGAAAGCCAAGTGGAGTTCATGAAGTTGACACCAATAGAACTTTGAATGCAAAACTTGATGCATTAAGCAATATGATTGCTTCTTTAAAAACTCAAGGAGTATCTTGTGAATTTTGTGGTGGAAATCATATTAGCACTGATTGTCAAGTAGGTAACCCTTATGCTAGTTCTTCTGAACATGCTAACTTTGTTTCAAATTTTAACAGGGGCCCTCAAAACAATCCTTACTCCAACACTTACAACCCAGGATGGAGGAATCACCCTAATCTATCTTGGGGAGGTCAAAATCAACAAGGACCGAGAGCACCACCACCATCCATGGAGAAGCATAATTCCAACTTGGAGGATTTGGTTGCCAAGCTAGCCCAAACTATGGAAAGGCAAGCTCAAGTTGCAGAAAAACAAGCTCAAACCACTCAAGATTTCATGAGAAGTACAGATGTAAGACTCCACAATCAAGAAGCATCAATTCGAAACATAGAGAAGCAAGTGGGGCAATTAGCTCAGAGAATTAATGAGAGACAAAGTGGTGCCTTGCCAAGTGATACCGAGAGGAACCCCATAGAGAATGCAAAGGTAATTACATTGAGAAGTGGGAAAAAAGTTGGAAAGCAAGATCAAGATGTGGATGTAGAAGAAGAGAACATGGCCAAATCTTCCACCGAGATCAAACAAAAGGACGAGCCACAAAAGAGCAAGTCATCTCCAATGCCATATGTTCCACTTATTCCTTTTCCGGAGAGGCTAGCCAAACACAAGCAAGATAAGCAATTTTTAAAATTTTTTGATTATCTTAAACAGTTGCACATTAATATTCCTTTTGTAGATGCTCTAGCTCAAATGCCAAGCTATGCCAAGTTTTTGAAGGAGATCCTAGCTAACAAAAGGAAATTAGAGGAGTATGAGACTGTGAAGTTGAATGAGGAATGTTCGGCCATCCTTCAAAATAAGCTATCACCAAAATTAAAAGATCCAGGGAGTTTTACTATTCCATGCAATATTGGTGATGCTTACTTTAATAAAGCTTTATGTGATCTTGGTGCTAGTATAAATCTAATTCCTTATTTGGTGTTTGTGAAACTAGGTGTAGGAGAAGTAAAAGCAACCACCGTGTCTTTACAATTAGCAGATAGATCTATCAAATATCCAAGAGGCGTGGTAGAGGATGTTTTAATAAAAGTTGATAAATTTATCTTCCCAGCGGATTTTGTCGTGCTAGAGATGGAGGAGGATTATGAAGTTCCTATTATTTTGGGTCGACCATTCCTAGCCACAGGAAGAGCTCTCATTGATGTACAACAAGGAAAATTGATCCTTAGAGTGGGAGAAAATCAATTCACTTTCAATGTCCTCAAAGCCATGAAAAATCCCGAGGGACCAAGTGATTGCTTGAAGATAGATACCATAGATAATGAAGTAAAGACCGTGCTTGAATTGACTACAACTCAAGATCCTATAGAGGCATGTTTGGTTCAGCCAAAAGAGAAAGAAACTGAGCATGAAGAAATTAGAGAGGCCGTTGAGTTATTAGAAGCAAGTCCACTATGTCCAAGATGGAAATCACAAAAATTTGAAGAATTGGAGTCAAGTGCAAAGAAGCCCAAGCCTTCCATTGAAGAACCACCAACTCTTAAGCTTAAACCTTTACCTTCTTATTTAAAATATGCTTTTCTTGATGGTGTTTCTTATCCAGTGATTATTTCTTCTTCTTTGACAGGGGTGATGGAAGAAAAGTTACTTAGAGTGCTTAAAGCATAAGAGTGCAATTGGATGGACCATTGTAGATATAAAAGGAATAAGCTCTTCAATTTGCATGCACAAAATTTTGATGAAGGAGCAATACAAACCAATCATCCAACCACAAAGGAGGCTTAATCTGAAAATGCAAGAAGTCGTGAAAACTGAAGTAATTAAGTTACTCGATGCAGGTATTATCTATCCAATTTCTGATAGTGATTGGGTAAGTCCTGTGCAAGTAGTGCCAAAAAAGGGAGGTATGACTGTTCTAACTAATGAAAAGAATGAATTAATTCCAACTAGGACAGTTACAGGTTGGCAATTTTGCATGGATTATAGAAAATTGAATGATGCTACTCGTAAAGATCACTTTCCTTTACCTTTCATTGATCAATTGTTAGAAAAACTTGCAGGACATGAATATTATTGTTTTTTGGATGGATATTCAGGGTATAACCAAATCCCTATTGCACCTAATGATCAAGAAAAGATTACATTTACTTGTTCCTATGGTACATTTACATATAGAAGAATGCCTTTTGGTCTTTGTAATGCACCTGCTACTTTTCAACGATGCATGATGGCTATTTTTTCTGACATGATAGAGAAATATATTGAGATTTTCATGGATGATTTCTCTGTTTTTGGTACATCTTTTGATTCATGCTTGCATAATTTAGTTTTGGTGTTACAAAGATGCGAAGAGACTAACCTTATGCTAAATTGGGAGAAGTGTCATTTTATGGTGCAGGAAGGAATAGTGTTGGGCCATAAAATATCTGCTAGAGGTATTGAGGTGGATCAAGCCAAAATTGAAGTTATCTCCAAATTACTACCTCCTACTTCTGTAAAATTACTTCGAGGATTTTTAGGACATGCAGGGTTTTATAGGCGATTCATAAAGGACTTTTCAAAGATTGCAAGACCAATCACAAAATTCTTGAAAAAGACGTTAAGTTTGATTTTAACTCTAAGTGTTTGCAAGCATTTGAGACATTAAAGGAAAAGCTGATTTCGGCTCCTATAATGACACCACCAGATTGGAGTTTGCCTTTTGAGTTGATGTGTGATGCTAGCGATTATGCCATTGGAGCTGTGCTTGGTCAAAGGAAGGATCAAATTTTTCGAGTCATATATTATGCTAGTCGAACCCTTAATGGAGCCTAATTGAATTATGCCACTACTGAGAAGGAGCTTTTAGCAATTGTTTTTGCTTTTGATAAATTATGTTCTTATTTGATTGGCTCTAAAGTGATTGTTTATACTAATCATGCAGCTTTAAAGTATTTGTTGGCAAAGAATGATGCAAAACCAAGGTTAATTCGTTGGATCTTGTTGCTTCAAGAGTTTGATTTAGAGATTAAGGACAAGAAAGGTACCGAGAATCTTGTGGCCGATCACCTATCTAGGTTGCCGAATGCCCCTAGCGATGAGGTACCAATTTTGGATGACTTTCCTGATGAAGCACTCTTTTTCTTGAAAATCGAAACTCCATGGTATGCAGATATTGTTAACTATTTGGTAAGTGACATCTTTCCCCCTGACTTGAATTATCAACAAAGGAAAAAGTTTCTCTCCGATGTTAGACACTACTTTTGGGAGGATCCTTACTTGTTTAAGGTATGTGCTGACCGAATAATTAGACGTTGTGTTGCTAAGAAAGAAATTCCTAACATTCTTTTTCATTGCCATGATGGAGAGGCAGGTGGTCACTATGGTGTCACCAAAACTGCTGCTAAAATTTTACAATGTGGATTTTATTGGCCTACTCTTTTTAATGATGCACATGCTTATGTTTTCCATTGTGATAGGTGTCAAAGGACTGGAAATATATCTAGAAGGCATGAGATGCCCTTAAACAATATCATGGTGTGTGAATTATTTGATGTTTGGGGCATTGACTTCATGGGTCTGTTTCCACCTTCTTTTGGTAACACTTACATATTAGTTGCTTGTGAGTATGTGTCTAAATGGGTAGAGGCCGTGGCTTTGCACTCTAACGATACTAGGGTTGTTTGTAATTTCTTGAAAAAGTATATCTTTACTCGATTTGGCATACCTAAGGCTATTATAAGTGACCAGGGCACACACTTTATGAATAAACAATTTGAGTCACTTTTGCATAAATATTGAGTCACTCATAAAGTAGCTACTGCTTATCATCCCCAAACTAGTGGTCAAACTGAGATATCTAATAGGGAGATAAAAAGAATTTTGGAAAAGACTGTGAATACTAATAGGAAGGATTGGGCAAGGAAACTTGATGATGCTTTATGGGCTTATAGAACTGCTTTCAAAACTCCTATTGGTATGTCACCTTTTCGACTTTTGTATGGTAAAGCATGCCATTTACCTGTTGAGTTGGAGCATAAAGCATATTGGGCTTTGCAAAAACTAAACTTTGATATGCAGGCAATAGGTGAGAAAAGATTGATTCAATTAGATGAATTGGAAGAGATGCGCAATGATGCATATGAAAGTGCAAGAATTTACAAAGAAAAAATGAAGAGATGGCACGATCGACACATCTTAAGAAAGGAGTTTCATGTGGGTGAAAAAGTTTTGTTATATAACTCTCATCTTCGTTTGTTTCCAGGAAAGTTGAAGTCTAGATGGACCGGTCCTTACACCATCACCAAAGAATTCCCTTTTGGAGTTGTTGAGATTATCAATGATAATGAGGGGACTTTCAAAGTAAACGGTCATAGGCTCAAGCACTACTATGGAGGAGGTTTCGATGCTCAAACATCTGCCATCACCTTGGTTCCACCTACTTAGAAGCATGAGAAGAGTTTGGCTGCGAACTATAAAGCAAGCGCTTCTTGGGAGGCAACCCAAGTTTTTAAGCTTTTATTATTATTTTTTCTTGGTTTGCATTTTGTTTTTAAAAAAATTGAAAAAAAAGAAAAAAAGAAAAAGAATTTTTGTGGTGATGAATTTTCTATTTTGCAGAGATAGTAGTGTGCACAGTAGGCAGAAGAGGAATAAGGGACGTATGGCCATGCAATCATGAAGCTAAGAATTTTTTTTGAGCAACCTCCAACAACACATCTGAACCATTCCTCACCTTACTGTGCATGATTCAACATGGACAATTGCCATCTTCACATCTCCAGGGGAGTATTTTGAACTTTACTCTAATTTGTTTGCCTCATTGCTTGTATTTAATTCTTTATTTTTACGCATTGAGGACAATGCTTCGTTTTAAGTTGGGGGTAGGGGATCGAAAATTTTGAAATTTTTTGTGCTAAAACTTTTGCCATTCTTGAAAATATTTGCGCTTATTTAAAATTTTTGAAATATTTTGAAGTAAACTGTATAGGAGATAATGATTTTGAACCGTAATCTACAAGATTGATATCTTTTTCATGGTTATGAGTTGTTGCGATTTTTAGGGGGATATAAATCTTGTTCAATTGATTATTGATATATGAGTTAGTCTTAATCTCGATTTTGCAATCCATATTTTGAGCACTTATCCCTGCCTTTTGAGTTGTGTGTGCTTAGAAAAGATCAATGGGAAGTATGTGATTCTTTAGAACTCACCTAAGTCTTAGAATTTGTTTGATATTCTCTTGAAATTAATATGCTATACTCAATCAAAAAGGTGATATAGGCATTCTTTGGATCGTTTGAGCCTTTCAAGCCTACCTTATTACTTGATTCATAGTGCCCTTTTGAGCCTAATTGGCCTATTTTTCTTTGATGAACTTATAATGTTGATCCAAATGTATTACTTTACCTTATACCCCATAAGCATGTTTATTCTTAAAGCTACTTTAATAGTTATGGATTCTTGATATGTCTGAAGTTGCTGAAACTTGAAATAGTCATGAAAAAAAGAAAAGAAAAAAAAGTGCAAGTTATGAAGTGAAAGTTATTTACTCTAGTACAGCTCATACGGATCCATACTGCTAACTTTCAACTTGAGTGAGCCTTTTGGATACTCAATGGGTTAGCATTGCACTATGGAAGAGACTTAGGAAGGAACTTCGCCGTATAGTATGGAAAGAGAAATAATGAAAGCTTTAAAGTGTTGAATGTTTGTGAATTGCATGACTATAATAGTGTAAGCATATGGATGATGTGTCTTGAATCCTATTTAATTCAAATGCTTTGAGAATTTATATGTTTATGGGGTTTATTGAACTTAAAAATCCTTTATACCTTTCCCCTAGCCAAGCCACATTATAAGCCTTAAAGACCTATTGATTTTTGAATGAGTATTAGTTTTCAATAGTGGAGAGAGAATTGAAAAACAAATCTATGAGACTTGGTTAGTGGATCTTGAGTTTAGAGTGTTGCATATCAACTTGATTTATTTGAGCATACATGATTTGAAAAGTCAAGGGACACACATACACACGGATTGCATGGTAAAGGTTAAACATAGTTTATGTATTAATTTTGGTTTGATGGGATTTATTTTTTCCTTTGAATTGTGATTTCACGTAATTATGAATGAATATTGATAATTGGAGATGAGGTTTATTTATTGTTTGCTCGAGGACTAGCAAATTTCTATGTTGGGGGTAATTGATAACTCTATTTTTAATAGAGTATTCTTGCTTATTTAGACTTGATATTTGCAAAATTTTGAGGAATTTTTAGGTGAATTTAATTGCTACTCACGTAATTTTATTTTGTATGAAATATTTTCAGATCTTCCAAAATATTGCAATATCTTTCAGAATATTTCATCTTGAAGAAAAATGCAGCCCAAATCAGATATTTGGAGAATCTAACCATGATTGAAGATAAGGTTCAGAGAAAATCAAGGAGGAATCTTTTCCAAATCCTAGTAGGAGTCGACTTAGGGTAGATTTTTGGAGGCTATATAAACTGCTCTTGTGCCGCAGAAGAAGGGAGAATCCTGGGAGCCACCATCTTTGCAGAAAAAATTGAGTTTTCTTAGTTAGATTTTGTTCTTCTATTTTAGTAGAGTTGGCGTGTCAAGGAGAGAAGGAGGAGACAAACCTGAAGCTCCTTATTTCTCAATTCGGTGAATTTGTTTTTATTTAGTATTATGTTTTCTTTAATTCTTGTCAGTTTAATTTTTACTATGTTCTAAATTTATTTTGTTAGAGCTACAATGGATCTTAATCACGATTGATTAATTTTCAAAGACTTTCATGCAATAGAATTATTTTGATTGTGTCGTTCTTTATAATGATCTTAATGCTTTTAGAAGTCTGGCCAACTTTTGAATGATTTTTGATGTATACATGATACCGGGTGGAGATTGTGTGCATGCGCAATAGTGATATTGAACCGTAAATTAAATCTAGATCAAGGTACACTAGGTTATTTATGTGGCTGCGGTAGTAGATCTAGGTTGGGATTACTTAGATTGAATCCGGGAATTTCCACAAGAACTTAATGCTGTTAGGTAGTTTAAATTCACCTAAGGTTAGTGTGGGTTAACATACCTAATTAGGGATTATTAGACCGAGGTCGGCTTTTAATTCATCTTAGGGAAATTTTGCCAACACAATTGGAAATTAATTTGTTGCATGAAAAGTTAAGAAAATTAGTTATGAATGATTAAGTGAAGTTGGATGCTCTAATGCTTTGTGATCTTGAATTTGCTTTAGATTAATTTTACTTAGCTTTTAATTCTTTAAGTTTTGGCTTTTTCTATATTTTAGTATTTTAATTAATTTAGTTTACTTTTTACTCGTCTTTTCGATTTGGTTAGCTAAATTTTTGAATTGATCACTTTCAGTAAGTAATTGGATAAAATAAAAAAAAAACAATCCCTGTGAGAACGATACTCACTCATCACTTTATTACTTGTTGATATTGTGCACTTGCAATTCACCTAACAATTGCATATAAAATGGGTTAAATTAATCGATTTGACCTGAACATTTTCGACTTGACTCAAATTTGACCCAATCTACCCATATGACGGGCCTACTCAAAATTAGAAGAGAATGCGTGGGCTTGAATGACTATGGGTTTTTAGGATGGGCTTACTAAAACATGAATTTGTGAATATGGATCTTGACCTCTATTTGTCCAGTAATTAGTATTAACACAAATGAAGCATCCCAAAGTCTTTATCCCATAAAGATAGTTGTACTTGTATCTCATAGTCAGACACTTCTCTCAGAAAACAAGGTTATTATTGAGTTACAGTAGAGGCACAATAGGGGCAAAGAAATCGATTGGAGGGAGGGAAACGGAATTACGTTGTTAAGATCATAGAATGCAGCTAATTGAGATTTACTTACCGGTGAATAGAATTCAGTGACACATGCTAAGCCTATTAATACAAGCTTATCTACTTTACTTACAGAAAAGAGAAAAAAGGAATCCTCCTTCACAGCGGGAAAAAATGGGTTAATACATCATACAATTGAGCACGGCCTTGTACAAATAAATTCTGGTAGCACATCCATCGTGGGGGAAGAAACATTCATGGCTTCCGGGGCGAGAGGTTCCAATTGAGGATCGGTATCTGTAGAAGCTGGAGGCCTCTGATTTCCGGACTTCAGTTTGGGAATCGAAAGATCCTCTCCCGTTTGCCTGAGTAATCTCTGCAAGAGACTGGGTCTCTCCTCGGGTGGAAGATCGGGTGTTGCGGGCATTTCTTTTATGTTTTGGAGATGTTGGAGGCAGACTTGAATGGCATCATAGACTCGAACAAAGAACCATTCCTTGCCAATCATGTCAACCACTCCAGACTTTGAAAAGGTAAGGAAAATGGACCAGTTGGGATTGGAAATAGCAATCTGCCACGCCAAGAAATGTCTCAGACGCTTGTGGAGATGGCAAAAGGAACTTCCAGTGAGACTGACAGGAAAATGAATGAACTGTTCTCAGTAGAGATCAACAAACCTGAATGTCCCGTGATTTGTACTCTTGGTGCAGGTCCTTCAAAGCTTGAACAGCACTGGAATGAATATATGTGACGGCTGCAACAAGAAATGAAGATGTGATTCTAAGATGTGGCAGCACAAGAACGTCAGGGCGGCGAAGCCAAGGCCTATATCAGCATGAGTAACAATAGATAAGGTTATAAATCTGTTTCTATGAACTTTAAGCCAAGAATGATAGAAATCCTATAAAATGTCCGGTATTGTTCTAAGGTGAGGCTTGACTGGCCAAATTCTTCCGTATCCACCAACAATTAAATCAAATTATGAGGCCTGTCGCAACATTAATCCATGCTCTTGGCCCGAGGATTTGGAGTAAATTTTCATAAAGAACAAAACGGATATGACACTAAAATTCAGCTGACAAATAAGCAATCACTTATTCATGAAACATCAACTCAACTATATTCTAATAAAAAAATTACATAAATGAAAAAACACATCGATATAGAATATTTAGTCCATGGTTCATGGAACTAATACTTCACAACCTTTTCCTAAATAAGGCAATTTTTTTTGTCGAAAAAAAAAATGCTACAACTACTCTACCTATTGTTAGGCCTGTAAGGCCTATACTTTAACTTATGATGATCAACAACGGACATGTGGATGGTAAATTACGCCCACACCTGGAATAAATTTCCCCAGCCTAGAAGAAAATCAACTCGGAAACTTTGTTGTAGGATCGAACTAAGTTTTCAAGAAACAGGACAGATAACATTGCGAGCCAATTAGAATAACCAACTCTTACGTACTTTCACTACCTTATTAATTAAACATAATGAAGACTCCAACGAAGGATCATTGCCATATTGTTTTTGTATAGTTAACCACACGCATCGCTTAAATGACAACTTACGTGCCATCTCTAGAATAACAAAATAAACTCTATTAAATTCAGGGCCCCGCTGTGTGGATTCATCGACCTCAATTTCATTTTCCTGTAGCCTGAAAAGAAACTTTAGAATTCTCGGTGCTTCTTTTCCTAGACATATGAGAACGACCAACAGGTTCAGAATGAAAATGAACCAGATAAGGATGGCAAAGCCATGTAATAACCGATCTTTTTATTTGACTAATATTGGCAAACTACATTGGAGCATCAATCCGAACAATAACAATGCCGTTGTAGGTATACGCTTCCGGGTACTGTTCTATATTTTTATAGACAGTGGTGCCAGGAAGAACCCCCAATACAGCTGCAATACAGATAAGAAGCCGTGAAGTCTTGAGGAAGAGGGTTATCATGAGGCTAAGGAATACATTGACACGCATCAACACGAGAGAGAGAGAGAGAGAGAGAGAGAGAGAGAGAGAGAGAGAGAGAGAGAGAGAGAGGGAGGGAGGGATTTCGAAAAGCAAATGAAGCAGCTTTCACACTTAAAGGAGAATAATATCAAAAAAGAAATACAAGGACATAAGGCAATGGCATTGTTAACCATATAAGCGGTAGTGAAGACTGAAAACATAGAGCAGCTTATAAGCAAATCAACTTATCAATATGTGGATTTGCTGATTCATGACTGACAAAAGCAAGAAAAGCATTGGAGCACTATGTTATATTATATGGAATTCTCATAATGACACCTTATTTTGAGGTAAAGTGGTGTCCCTTCCTTCTATGAAGCACCATCTTATCAAAGCTGTTAAGGACAAAGTGACTGCAGGGCCGAAGGTTCAAAATAATATGGTTAATAGAAGATTACAAAGAACTTGGGGATTTGAAGCCTCTATTTTTTATGATTAGTATCTTTTGTGGCTTCTTTTTGTAGCTTCTAATGTAGATTTGCTCGGATTCTGACACCTTTCCACTCAATAGCCTTTGCTATTCGAGTGTAAATAGGTGCCGTTATCCTTTATGTTGTACAATAGTTGTTCTGATAATATACATACTTACCTTACCAAAAAAAGAGAGCAAGAAAAGCACCAACCATAACATCAACATGTCAAAATAGGATTATAAGTTACAAGCTCCTTCAGCGGTTTCTATGATGATAAAGCTGCTTAATGTTGTGATTATTACATATCAATAGTGGCCTTCTCAAACCACTTTTTATCCTAAAGTCTAATCACATCAAGGTAGCTCATGCTTTTTACTCCAAACAGATTTAGCATCATCTGACAAAATCTGATTCTTGTTCATGCTCATAATGTCTACTGTGCTCGAATGAATGTATATACAGCATAAATATCTGTATTCAGTAGCTCAAATGCCGATGCTCCATGTACTCATCCCAACAAGGACACCAATTTCAATGCCAAGGAACAATGTTGTTGTGCTAGTAATTGTCCAAAGAAGAAAATCTTTCTTATCCACACGCCAGAGAAATATAGCTTCCTGATAATCCACCTGAAATGGTATTACAAAAAAAAAAGCAATAGCTTGAATTTCCTTTTCATTAGTAAATTAACTAACAATAATTTTCAGTCCTTTCCGTACTTTAAGATTAAGTCGGTCCTCAAATTTTCTACGCTAAAAAAGTAAATAAAGTGAACATTCACATGGATATCAATGATCTATTTAGAACAAACATGAAATTTAAATAAAGTAAACATTCACATTGGTCTTAAATTGACACAATTAAAATGTTTAATACTGAATTGACATAAATACAATAGGTTTAATATTTTTTTTTGATAATTTCCCTGTGTACATTTGTAAGTATTTAAGAGATCTCGGCCAAAAAAAGATCTATTCAAAATTATATGGTCTATAAATATGATTCGAATGGGCACACACAGTCAACAAATTTTTATCCCTAATAATTTATCCGAATCAAATCATATTATCTTTGTTAAACTCAATTATCCAATGAGTTTGCTCTAAACATTTAAGTTTTTAGAGAGAGCGTTTAAACTTGCAAATTACACTCGCAACCGAAAAGAATATTGCAAGTACATAACATATAAAGACGAAAATGTTATAAACAGTGCAAATACGAGGTGAAGAATTGAACTTAATCATGAGCCATGACGTAGATATCATGTTAAAGTTATGTTAAGGGAGATTCCTCTATTGGCTCTATATATATAGAGAGAGAGAGAGAAGGCAAGCACTGATCAGTAAATGCACGTCCCACATGTTAGCTGGGTTCACTCCTCTGTGGAGGAAGCTCAATGAGTTGTAAGCCCAAAAGGGTTTGAGCCCATATAATAAGTTATATGGAGAAATATGGTTTCTCACTATCGTTAAAAAAGTTGTAGCCGCAAAAGAGATAGTAACAAGAGAAAAAGAGAAAGCAGAAAATCTGGGGTCTGGGGCAAAGTCTGATTTACATCAAACTGGCATCGGAGGTCGATTCGAGGTCCGATTGAGCTGAAATTTTGTCAGCGTGTTCGTGGTGCAATCTCCTCGAATTTGAACGGTTTGATTTTCGTTTGAAGCTCCCTACATCAGGTTTTTCATGGATTGATCAAAACCTGCGTTTTTGGTCAGATTTATCATTGATCTCTTATGAAGTTTATGTGTATTGCCAAGAATTATGTTCTTGAGATCTTTGCTGCTATGTACCTCTAGTATTTGCTAGAGAAGAATATTGTTCACCCAATTTTGTTGATAGTGAAGATTTTCGGGTGGACTCCGGTTCCGTGGTTTTTGATCTCCTCACATCGAGGGGGTTTTCCACGTAAAAAAACGTCTTGTGTTTGCATGCTTTGTATTTATTTTGCTCTACTATATCGGTTCCTATTAGGTTTACACAAGAGGGGAGATTATTTTATTCCGCTGCGTTAATTCAATATTGTTCGAATTGTTATCGTTCTCCCATCAGAGTGGTATCAGAGCTTCTGGTTGTTGCTTGATTTTTCTGCCTTGTGTTAAACAATGGAAACGAATACAAGTAGAATGGTTACACTAAATGGTTCGAATTATCATATTTGGAAAGGGAAGATGGAAGATCTTTTATATGTGAAAGATTTTTATTTGCCCGTATTTGCCGAGGAGAAACCAGAGAACAAAACTGATGCTGAATGGTCTATATTTCATCGTCAAGTGTGTGGTTATATTAGGCAGTGGGTGGATGATAATGTTTTGAACCATATTATTGAGGAAACACATACACGCGGTTTATGGAATAAGCTCGAACAGTTATATGCTCGAAAGACTGGGAATAATAAGTTATTTCTGATAAAACAGATGATGGCTCTGAGATATCAAGATGGTACTCGTTTGACTGATCATTTAAATTCTTTTCAAGGAATTATTAATCAGTTGGCTGCGATGGGAATCAAGTTTGATGATGAGATACAAGCACTATGGTTGCTTGGTACTTTGTCGGACTCATGGGAGACGTTTCGAACGTCTTTGTCTAATTCTGCCCCGGATGATATGATTACCATGGATTTGGCCAATAGTAGTATTTTGAATGAAGAGATGAGAAGGAAGACGCAAGGATCGTCCTCTTCACATTCTGATGCCTTGGTTGTCGAGAAAAGGGGAAGAAGTGAGTCTCGAGGTCCGAGAAACAGAGACAAGAGTAGAGATAAAAGCAGAGGTAAGTATAACAAATTTGCTAATGTTGAGTGCCATTATTGTCATCAGAAGGGACATATTCAGAGGTTTTGTCGCCAGTTAAAAAGGGAGAAACAAAAGGAGAAAGGTAAAGAGAAGAAAAGTGATAGTGACAGTGATGACAATCGTGTTGCTGCACTTAAAGAAGACTTTCTCATTATTTTTGATTATGGTGTGGTGAATTTTGTATCTCATGAGACCAGTTGGGTAATTGATAGTGGTGCATCTATTCATGCTACATCTCGTAGGGATTTCTTTACATCATACAAGTCAGGTGACTTTGGATCTGTGAAGATGGGAAACAATGGGCTGGCTCAAGTTGTAAGCATCGGTAATGTGTGCCTAGAAACTAGCAATGGCACGAGGTTAGTATTGAATAATGTTAAACATATACCTGATATCCGCTTGAATTTGATTTCTACAGGAAAGTTGGATGATGAGGGATATTGCAGCACCTTCGGTAATGGTCAATGGAAGCTCACCAAAGGTTCTCTTGTTGTGGCTAGAGGTGAAAAATATTCTTTGTTGTACATTATGCAAGCAAAGTTGTCAACAGAAAAAATTAATGCAGTAGACAGCGAAGATGCAGCTGAGTTATGGCATAAGAGGCTCAGTCACATCAGTAAGAAGGGTTTGTCTATATTGGCTAAGAAGAAGCTCCTTTCAGGATTGAAAAGTTCGGCGCTAAAGAAGTGTGCTCACTGTCTAGCAGGAAAACAGAACAGAGTTGCTCAAGAAAGTTAGGTATATTGGATTTAGTGCATTCTGATGTTTGCGGTTCTATGAAAACAAAATCACTTGGTGGCTCTCTTTATTTTGTTACCTTCATAGATGATTTTTCAAGGAAAATTTGGATTTATACCTTGAAAGCTAAAAATCAAGTATTATATGCTTTTAAGCAGTTTCAGGCTTCAGTTGAGAGACAGACTGGAAAGAAATTGAAATACATCAGAACTGATAACGGGGGAGAGTATATTGGACCTTTTGATGAATATTGCAGACAGCAGGGTATTCGACATCAAAAGACATCTCCCAAGACGCCTCAGTTAAATGGCTTAGCTGAGAGAATGAACAGAACACTGGTTGAAAGGGTAAGATGCTTACTTTCACAATCAAAGCTACCTGGATCCTTTTGGGGTGAGGCTTTAAGTGCAGTTGCATATGTATTGAATCTTACTCCATGCGTTCCTTTAGAGTTTGATGTTCCTAATAGAGTTTGGACAGGCAAAGATGTTTCTTATGATTATTTGCGTGTCTTTGGGTGCAAAGCATTTGTGCATATTCCCAAAGATAAGATGTCTAAACTTGATGTGAAAACACGACAGTGCATATTCATTGGTTATGGACAGGATATGCTTGGCTACAAATTTTATGATCTAGTTGAAAAGAAAATTGTAAGAAGCAAAGATGTTGTGTTTATGGAAGATCAAACAATAGAGGATATTGAGAAATCAGAGATGATTTCAACACCACAGGTTAGTGATGATTTGGATCCAGTTCCTCTTTCAAATATTCCTATACAGATTGATGAAGAACAGCAGGAAATCAATGTTCCAGATAACACACATGTTCCTGAACATGTTGAAACGGATAATATTATTCTTGAACCAGATGCTCAATTAGATGTTCCACTGGATATTCCAATCCGGAGATCTGTTAGAAACCAACGACCTTCCACTAGGTATTCTGAAGATGAGTATGTATTATTGACTGATGCAGGTGAACCAGAGTGCTTTGCAGAAGCAATTGAAGATGAGTCCAAAAGCAATTGGTTTGATGCTATGCGAGATGAGATGCAATCACTTTATGATAATCATACTTTTGAGCTGGTGAATTTACCTAAAGGTAAAAGAGCTTTGAAGAACAGGTGGGTATACAGGTTGAAGCAAGATGAACATACTTCACAACCACGGTACAAAGCTAGATTGGTTGTTAAAGGATTCGATCAGAGAAAGGGTATTGATTTTGATGATATATTTTCTCCGGTAGTGAAAATGTCTTCTATCCGTGTGGTATTAGGGCTGACAGCTACCCTAGATTTGGAGATTGAGCAAATGGATGTCAAAACAGCCTTCCTACATGGTGACTTGGAGGAAGAGATATACATGGAACAACCTGAAAATTTTAAAGTGAAAGGGAAAGAGGATTATGTGTGCAAACTGAAGAAAAGTCTCTATGGCCTATAAAGCAAGCACCGAGACAGTGGTACAAAAAGTTTGCGTCAGTTATGACAGAACAGGGCTATAAGAAGACTTCCTCGGATAATTGTGTGTTTATCCAAAAATTTTCTGATGATGACTTTATTATTCTCTTGCTTTATGTTGATGATATGCTGATTGTTGGCAGGAATGCTTCACGAATTGAGTTATTGAAGAAACAATCGAGCAAGTCTTTTGCCATGAAAGACTTGGGCTTGGCGAAACAGATTCTTGGCATTAGAATTACCCGAGACAGAGATGCTAAGAAGTTGTTTTTGTCGCAAGAGAAATATATCGAGAAGATCCTTCAAAAATTTTATATGGACAAGGCTAAAGTGGTTAGTACTCCTCTTGCTGCCCACTTTAAGTTAAATATGAAGCAAAGTCCTACGATTGATAAAGAGAAGAAAGATATGGAAAGTGTTCCATATGCCTCAGCTGTAGGAAGTTTAATGTATGCGATGGTATGTACACGCCCAGACTTGGCACATGTAGTTGGCGTTGTTAGTCGCTATTTGTCAAATCCAGGCAGAGAGCACTGGAATGCAGTGAAGTGGATTATGAGGCATCTTCGAGGAACTTCAAATTTGAAACTCAGTTTCGGGACTGAGAAACTTGAGTTAGTTGGATACACAGATTCCGACTTGGCAGGAGATATTGATACTCGAAGATCTACTTCTAGTTATTTGATTTCTTTTGCGGGTGGAGCTATGTCATGGAAGTCAAGATTGCAGAAGTGTGTTGCACTTTCTACAACCGAAGCTGAATTTATTGCAGCGACTGAAGCTAGTAAAGAGATGCTATGGATGAAGAAGTTCTTGGAAGAACTTGGGTTCAAGCAAAAGAGGTGTGTGCTATTTTGTGATAATCAAAGCGCAATTCATCTTGGTAAGAATTCATCTTTTCATTCTAGATCAAAACATATTGATGTTAGATATCATTGGATAAGAGATGTTCTAGATGAAAAGTTGTTGGAACTTGAGAAAATTCATACAGACCATAATGGCTCTGATATGATGACGAAGGCTCTACCAAGAGAGAAGCTTGAACATTGCCGATTAATAGCAGGGATGGAGAATCCCTCCACATTGTCGTGAGGGGGAGATTTGTTAGCTGGGTTCACTCCTATGTGGAGGAAGCCCAATGAGTTGCAAGCCCAAAAGGGTTTGAGCTCATATAATAAGTTATATGGAGAAATAGGGTTTCTCACTATCGTTAAAAAAGTTGTAGCCGCAAAAGAAATAGTAACAAGAGAAAAAGAGAAAGCAGAAAATCTGGGGTCTGGGGCAAAGTCTGATTTACATCAAACTGGCATCGGAGGTCGATTCGAGGTCTGATTGAGCTGAAATTTTGTCAGCGTGTTCGTGGTGCAATATCCTCGAATCTGAACGGTTTGATTTTCATTTGAAGCTCCCTACATCAGGTTTTTCGTGGATTGATCAAAACCTGCGTTTTTGGTCAGATTTATCATTGATCTCTTGTGAAGTTTATGTGTATTGCCAAGAATTATGTTCTCGAGATCTTTGCTGCTATGTACTTCTAGTATTTGCTAGAGAAGAACATTGTTCACCCAATTTTGTTGATAATGAAGATTTTCGGGTGGACTCCGGTTCCGTGGTTTTTGATCTCCTCACATCGAGGGGGTTTTCCACGTAAAAAAACGTCTTGTGCTTGCGTGCTTGGTATTTATTTTGCTCTACTATATCGGTTCCTATTAAGTTTACACAAGAGGGGAGATTATTTTATTCCGCTGCGTTAATTCGATATTGTTCGAATTGTTATCGTTCTCCCATCACCACATTCATAATGATAAGGTTCTAGCCAGACTACAATTCTGGTCGGCGGGTTTGGGTCGTGCGTGTTTGTTTGACGGCCAAACATGAAAATAAGTAAAAATATTTTCGTTTCCTATATGTTTATAAGATCCGTCAAAAAGTCAATAACATCATCATCAAATCATCTATGAAAGTGTCGATAAGTGACATGAAATTTCATAATTGACTACTTCATATGATCCCATTAACTTATATTCTCATTTACTACAGTAAGATATGCAGCCCGAGTACAATCATTGAAGCAGATGCATCATATTAGCTAGGGACAATTGCAGCTTCCGCGCTCGTCCGTATATGCAGTATTTTATGGTGATCATCGTCACATTGTGTGGATCGCCACAGAGAGAGAGAGAGAGAGCCGTTGGGGTCTGTGTGCTTTTGGCATATTGAGACAACTAAAGACATTTACACCAAGGTGGACTCGCTTTCGTGGTAGCTACTATACTAAGAGAGAATATGTTAATCGTTTGGGTTTGAATGTTCGCCAGCGCCGTTGTTGCCGTCATGGTGTGAATCTTTGGAGGCGAAATCAGAGGAGGAGATGATCTTCTGAATCATTTGAGTCGTCTCTTCCTATGACATTCGGTCGTCTTTGCTTCGAGACTGTGCATATTCCTCGAAGAACTCCTTGTTCTCTTTCTCTAGTTCATTCCACACTACATTCATTAGCATTTCATGTCACACTTAGAATCCACCACATAAGATCCACGAATACTTATTAAGCAAGCTTTTGCGGTAGAAAGTTTCTATCTACAAATCATTGATTACATCCTTACAAGAGAAGTTAAACTTCGAAAATCGAAAGTTTTCCTTGTACTTGCTTTCGAGGTTAGCTAAATCGAGTGTTTAGCAAGCTTCCTTCTGCTCAACATGTCTGACTATCGATGCAAAACTCAAGAACTTTATGCGTGTATATTGTGCAAGAATCTTTTAGATTTGAGCAAGAACTTATTCATGCAAGAGAGGCCGTGATGACAGTGCTATTAGCTATGGAGGTTAGTGAAGATGATTTCCCAAGAAACCCTAGAAGGTGAAGATATCAGACATTTCCATAAACAAGGTCAACGTACGCAACAAATTTTGTTTTCAATGTATATGACCGATAGGTTTCACGACGAGGATTCTGTTTTTAATAAATCTTTTCAATAGGGTTCACTTTTGTTTGATTCTTTGAAGCCAGTGTCGTTCCAAATTGCTGGTGTTCTTATCAGCAAGCTCACAGATGATGAATTAAGATTCAATAACCCGCACACACATAAATTACCGGTGCCAATATATATGTATCGGAAGAGGGAGAAGGAGAAAAATTCAGGATGGTTTCCGATATAATACAAGAAGAGGAAGGAATATGAAGCTGACCGGTGGAGGTTATGACAGGTTTGATATTTGCATGCTTAGAGAGGGCTTCCATGCATTCTTCCTTGCTCATCCGAAAGATCAAACACTTCTCTATCAGGTGATGCACCTATCATTCACATACGCAACTCGTCATCACAAAGTAAACCGAGCACATAAAGATAGTAAATAAGAAGAGAAAAGATGGAGGGATCGATGGTCTCATGCACGAAGATGCAGCAACACCAATAAGAAAAGGAAGGAAGATCGAAAGGACACGAGAGGATCAAGAAAGTGAGCCGATGAACAACAGCATGTTCTGCAGAGACACAAAGAGAATTAAAAGCACAAAGATCAAAGAGTAAAGAGCTAAATCAGCAGATCCTTTTGTCTTCTCTCAGTCAAAACTCATCGGCGGACTTTACCATGTGAATATACGAAGCAGACGACGAATCCCCCATGGTGAAGAAGATCAGCTGATCTTTCAACTCGCTAACCCGTGGGTTGAGATCAACGAGAAAGTGAAAACTAATGATCGAGAACGAACGTTGACGACCCAAGTTGTGAGACTTGGTGCAACGCGATGCGGCTTTAAATATAAAGAGGTGGGAGATGCCGATGGCCCTAAAAAATAAATGTTGAGAAAATAAAATAGGGAAAATGATTTAAAAAAAAAAAACAGTGAAGAGATAATTGATAATTGGTGGAGAGAGGATTAGAGGAGATGTTGCAAACGACCAATCGTTCTCTTTGTAGAGCTTTTTTATTTTTGATTTTACTTTTTTTGGGCGGTTTGATTTACGCCAATTAGCTACAGAAGCACCCCCCCGGCGGCGCCCCGTGATGTGTGGGTCCCCTTCCCCCCTTCTTTGTTGAAGAAATCCTCGCTACAAGACAAAAAGAAACACTGAGGTAGCATCCCTCCGCTATTTTTGTTAAACCAATTCCTCCTCTCGCCATGGTTCCACCGCTTGTATGTCCTCCGCTCCCAAATTTTGGGTACATCATTCCACTTGGATGGTTAGATATTTTTCTTTATTTTTCCCAAGATATGAAAATGAATTTCAGAAAAGCCAATTAGGTTTCGGATGGCACAATGAGATAATCAGTTCGAATAACGCTAAAATCGAAATTTCATATTAGAGTTTTTCGTTCTCATTTCGCTTGCTCAAATTCTTATTTCACTTATATCGATGTGGTAGGATTAAAAATTATTTTGCTACATGTATAGGCATATATGCACCTTCTAATAAAGGAGAATATTTGGACATTGAATAAGACGCAACACGCTAGGATAATTTAAGCTTTTAGGGTATATAGGTTGATCTTTTCGGAACAAATATTGCATGCCGGATTTTAGTAATCTCAGTGTTTCATATCGCGGGTTCCTTAATTACTCGGTCAAAATCTTCATCTACATAATCATGTGGGAGACAAGGAGTGGATTACGGAGTTAACTAAACATTTTGATTTCTTGATTATCTCTTTTGAAGGTGTTTGGTTTTATTTCAAACCGAATAAATGATTGTTGACATATGTTGAAGCTTCAATCGACTGTGAACTCCAAATTCTGTGTCTGTGCACCCTCCCATTGTATGATTTGTCATACAACTAAGAGAATTGTGTATAGATGCACTTGGCTAGATCTTTGTTATCTATGTAGTTCTCCGAGGAAGAGAGATTTCAGATTATCATTAGCATGCTGGACTAGGTACTACTATTTCTTTCGAATTCGAAATATTCTACTTTTTACCTACTTGCTAATAGGATAGGATGAGATAGGCACACATTTCATGTAATCCACATCAACTTTAATTAGTAGTCTTTCTGAGATTTTGTGCCATTGTGAATAGCAAACCACAATTTCAGAGGATCACATCAATCAAATATACATAGGAATATGGTCATATAGCCCAAAGTAAAAATTAACCTTATCTTGGATGCAGTCCATTGTACCCATTTTGGAGAAAATTATTCAAAAAGTCATAAATCTATTACACATTACAAATTCAGTCTTGAACCTTTCAATTTTTCCATTGAGCCATAAACATTTTTACCTTATGTCAATTAAGTCCATTCAGATTGGCTGGCCACAGTGCTAATGTGAACATTTTTTTTTGATAGTATTTTGACTTTTTTATGGCTTTTTTTTTCTTTTTTTGGCTTTTGGAGTTAGGGTTGACGAGGGTTGTTGTTGACCCTCATTAGCCATAGGTGAGGGCCACGACACCCTCGCCTAGCCATTCGCCCCAAGCAAGAGTTGCGTCCTTGCTTAGGGTTGGCAAGGGCGTTGCAGCCCTTACCTATAGTCAGCGAGGATCGACTAGCAACCCTCACCAACCCTATTTCCAAAAACTACAAAAAGAAAATGGTGAACATGATGAAAAATCCCAAAATGGCACACTTGTAATAAATTCACCCAAACTACTTATTTGAACACCAACAACCCAACCTTAAATTGTTATATATGTGATAAATTTACTCTTTATTAATTTCCATTTAATTATACTATCAAATTGCTAAATTAGATAACATATGATAGCGAACTATATTAGTTTGGGATTTTACTTTTTGTTTGTCACAATTGTACCAATTTTATAATTTTTGGTGGTATTAAATCAATTTAAGGAATGATATATTTGTCAAAAATGTATCAGTTTGAGGTTTTTGGCAATCAAAAAATTAGGTTGGAGTAAATTTGTTACATATGTACTAGTTTGGAATTTTTTATGGTTAAAAAATTAGTTTAGAGTAACTTATCATAAATATATTAGTTGGGGTTTTTGGGGTATTAACAAAAGAAAGAAAAGAACCATAAAAAATTCAAAATGTTATTAAAATTGGCATGATGGACTCAATTAGCAAAATGTGAAAATATTTAGGGCTTAGTAGGCAAAATTAAAAGGTAGTGGATCAAACTTATTAAAGTGCAATATGTTTAGGACATTTTGGACAATTTTCCCAATCCATTTATATATTAATCTACTCCACGAGATCGTTATCACATGTTTTATCTCATTTGGCTGTTCATCGCTCAGATCCAATCCCCACATATTCAAGCACGACACCTCTTTCTCTCCCTCCCTCCCTCCCTCCAACCCCTGTACCACTCAGCCCACCGTCGTCAACTGAGCTACTCGGGCACCGCCACCGGCTCATCATCGTATCCATTGTCATTGTTCTCCACTCCTATCCGAACCTCTCTATCTCACGCATTGCCTACCTCACAAGTATAATCATTTTCCTCCATAGCATCGGCCCTCGATAGAAATTTCGATGACCTCTTAACTGGCCCTTGAGGTTGCAGCTAACCTCCGAATCTGGAGGCTCGATCCCTCCACTCCTTAATTTAGAGGTGTCACAAGATATGTATTTATCGTCATCAATGAATATCTACTATTAGATTTTGTGAGACCACTATGAAGCTATTAAATGAATGTGTGGTTTATTAGTTAAATATTCCAATACTCCATCTCACACTTATCTAGTCTTTTGCCTAGTACTAAGTGTGGAAATTTCATCGGGAAGGCAAATAGGAGCCTTGGAGATTTAAATTCAGGAGCTCCATTCTGATATCATGTGAAATTTTGTAAAATCACTGTCAATTGTTCTAAAAACTTAAACTGTTAGACAAACACGACGCTTATTAGTTAAATATTCTAACAGTGACATCGACAAGGGAGGGGCTTGACACGCTTCATTGAGCTCCGCATAGGCGATGAACTTGATGCCCTTGAGCATGCCCCATGACGGAGAAATATGGGTGGGGGTGACATGCGAACAAAAAGAGGACAAAGACGCGACTAGAGAATGGAGAGCGAGATATGCACGCCATCATTGTTGGAGGTGGCCTGGTGGTGATGCTTGCGGTGGTTGTTGTTGTTGGTACTAGTATTAACACCTAGAGAGGGGGTGAATAGGTGTAGATGAATTTTATGCGCAAGTAATAACAATCTTTTGCAATTTATAAATTGAAATTAAATAGAGAGAGTAGAAAAGATTGCAAACACAGTTTATAGTGGTTCGGCTTTAGACAAGCCTATGTCCACTCTCCAAGCAATCAGCCAATAGGCTGGATTTCACTATATGATCAAAGGTGATTACACACTCTTGAGTGTTAGCACTTGGTGATAATATGTCTCACAAAGTCACTCTTCTTGGTAATTCACTAGGATCACTCGGTTTCGCTTTTTTTTCAAACAACTAGTGAAGAATTGAATCAGCCTTAGAATATATTTATCCACCCTAGTCTCCTAGGTCTCATCCTATCCTTATATACTCTCCAAGCCACACTCGACCATTGGCTCTTTCTGTGAGAGATTAGTCTTCCCTTTCCTTTCTTGGACAGACTTCATAAGGTAAGTCTTTTTGACCGTTGGAGGTAGATTGGATCCCCTTGGATTCTGTTTGCCTATACAATCAGAATATGGGCTTCCATAAGTGTTCTATTCTTCTTTGGAAGTTGTCCGTTGATTGATCCTGCCAATCAGTTTGATACAAAGGAATCAATATAAATAAAGTAAGTGAAATACTCTACCGTTGGCGATCTTATCGTGTAGGTTCATCTTAAGTCTGATGGTCTTAAGTTCTGAATCTGCCTAGATTTTCAGTCTGGTTCGTTCAGACTTAAAATCTCAGTCTGGTACGGTCAGACTTAAATCTCAGTCTAGTACGGGTCTTCCGTTTGCTTCATCCAGACTCAGAGACTTTATGTGCTTCTTTGTCTGCTTCATCCAGACTCAGAAACTTTCCATCATCTGCATAGCGGCTTGTGCATTTTTCACTAAGTTACTCAATAAACACGTTAGTAGCTTTTTGATTTATTTTGTCATCTTCAAAACATCATAAGGGATTTCCCTAACAATCTCCCTATTTTTGATGATGACGAAACAATCTTTGAATATGCAGATGTGCAATTATGCTTTTTAAATATATTGATAAATCAAAGTATCATAGGCACATAATGCAATTTCCAAAATTTTATATATTCAATGAATGTCATTCAAAATAGGAGATTATAAAATAGAAGATAATTGATAAATTGAGCAAAATAATATATAGAAATAATTGCAGCTCAATATTATGCACTAAATAATATAAATCAATTAGCACATATGCATATACATATTTTCCCCCCCTTTTTGACATAATCAAAAAGCGATAACAATGCAAAAGGGCGTCACGTGGAGAATAAATTCACATAATATCTTTAAAAATGTATTAGGCATGAAACACAAACTTTAAAGATATCATGTTGATATGAACATAAAGAATATTCAATATAGCTCATATATATCAACAAAAATCTGCCAATGATCACGAACCTTTTGTCTTAATAAAATGATAATATAATTAAGTGATCTGCTAATGACAAAAAGTGATGGAAATTGATGATATACTAACCAAATTATATAAGACACAATTTACCTTTTCTTACCATAATAATTAATGTCAAGATCAATTCAAAAAAATCTGCCATATTTGATCAATGCTCCCCCTCAATTTGTTTCCTTTTTGAAATGATCACAATTCTCCGTTTCTTTTTATATTCACTTTCTCCCCCTGTCCTCATGACAGTATTTGCGATAATACTTATCACAACTTGTGCACGTTGAATGGAATATTGTTTCTTTATTTCCTTTGTAGTAGCAACATTCACAGCATTCATTTGCTTTTGAAATTTGAGGTATAAGTTTGTTTTCTTCAATCAAGCATGCCTCAAATTTAATCTACATAAACTTTCTGCACAAATACACTGTTATATTGCTCAATAACTAGTGAGAAGATTTTGTGCAATAAGTAGAATTTTTAAGCCTTCAAAAATCTCCATAATTTTGAATCAAGCTTTCCCAACCTCATATGGAAATATATTTTGCCACTTGCAAATCCTTGTAAAATAGATAATAATCTTTGCGAATTATAGAAAATATCATGCACATACATTTCTTCAATTTGCGGATCAAACTTGCTTAATATAAAATATCTTCTAAGATTATAGCAAGTGAATCCCAAAATACAACAATATCTTTCAAGATTAAAGGGATTTCCCTAAGCATAAATTTCAAAAAGATATTATTGATGCAATATGCAAAAACGAAGTAGAATTTTTATCACGTGCTAAATCAAGTAATAAAAATGTGCAATATCTGACAAGAGATTTTTTTTTTTTAATACAAATCACACGTGAGTCATAAAAATCATCTAGAACCATAAAATTTGTGTATAAATTTGGAAGGCAAGATGATAAAGATGGAATATTTTATTTCCTTAACCAAGGTATATATATTTAAAAAATATACCATTGTTTTAGAAAAAGATCTTCCGCAATTATCGCTTGAGATATTCTTCTGATTGCTCAATGATTTGTATAGATTTGCAATCATTCTTCTTTTGTAAATTTTCCTGCAGCAAGCTCTTTTTCTTTTGGTATCCATGAATTTGGATCATTCTTTCACGTTAGAGCACAAACAGGAAATCTTCAAGGATACTCAAATATTAATTCCAAGCTCGACACAAAAGAGAATTCAAGGGAAAATATCTCGCATGATAATATCTCATAAAATAGAATTTCTCTTTGCAAAATATAACAAAATAAGAGAGCATAAAATCCGATCACATAATCATGATTATCTCTAAGCGGGATATTAAATTAATCACACGTATCAAATTCCAACTCACAAAACTACCAAAAATATATCACACGATACTTCCTTTAATATAACCAATTATATAATATAATTATTATAAAATCTGAATCAACCGAAGCATAAAAAGAACATTATGCACAAATAGATTCTCGCTTCCTTACCTTTATTACCTGCAAGAAAACAACTTATCTTTTCTTTGGTACCCAAATGAATTTGGGTCCATTTCGGTTAGAGGAAGCATCAAATTTCCAATTGATTGACTTGGATTTCTTCCAATCAAGTAGACATTGTTGCTTAAAGTGATTATGATCACCACAATTCGAGTAATTAAAATATTGAGATCCAATAGGCTTCACAAATTGCTTACCAAAATGATTTCGATAATGGTAGATCGAAGGTTTGTGCCGCAATCTCTCCTTTACTTTTGGAAAATCATTATTGATCTCACTATCCTTCTCATAACCGAGACCGGATTTGTTGTAGTACGGCATTTGTATGGAAAGGAGATGCTCCGATGTCTTTGAGCCAATAGAAAATTTCTTGCAAATTTTCGGAATTTCTTCCTTATAGGAATCATTTTCCTTTTGCAAAAAATCTTTCTCTTCCTTAACAAAAGAATTCCCCTTTTCCAGCTCAACGATCCTTGTCTCATTTGTAGAATTTTTCTCTCTCAATTTAGAGATATTCTTCAACGCTTTCTTATGTTCTACGCATAACTTTTCAAAAGGATCATCATCATCAAGAATAAGATTTGAACATGTTACCTCGTCTTCTTCAAATTCAATGCCCGCTATTAAGCATAAATCCTCATCATCGGTGGATTCACACTCGATGTCGCTCCACGTCTCGGCTTTCTTTGTGGACTTCTTTCCTTTCGAATTGCTTCTTTTTCTCACAAGGTGTTCAGATTTTTTGATCAACGATCTCATCTCCTCATCGTCATCCTTTTTATCTTCTTCAAAATCTGTCTCATTAAAATCAGCATTAGATTTTAAAGCAATTAACTTCTTACCTTCTGGATCTTCATCATTTATACGTTCCACTTCATAAGATTACAAAGTTCCAATAAGTTCATCAATAGATAAAGGTGAAATCCTCAAAGTCTCGCGGATTGAAGTCTTGAAGTTGTTCCAATCCTTCGATAATCCTCTCAAGAGCTTGTTGACCTTCATTGGTCCTGGGACAAGTTGTCCTTGATATGCAAGCCCATTTATTATATTAGTAAATCTGCTGAACATATCTCCTATGGAATCCCCCTGTTTCATCTTGAATGATTCATATTGACCAAGTAAAATATTTACTTTGGTCTCTTTTACACGATCAGTCCCTTCATAGGTAACGTGCAACCTATCCCATACTTCATTTACTGTTTCACAAGAGGAAATTCGATTATACTCATTAGGAGATAAAGCACAGTAAAGAGAGTAGATAGCCTTTGCATCTAAAGCTTCTCTTTTTGTTATCTCTTTTTGAGATAGAGTAACAGATGATTGAAGCGTTTCGCCATCCTCTTTTCTAGTAGATGCTGATACAACATTATGATTGATTCCTTTCTCAACAACATCCCATTCCAACAAATCCTTAGATCTTAGGAATGCCTTTATATTGTTTTTCCAGACATTGTACTCTTTCCCATCAAAGTAAGGTGGTCTGGTGATGCTTCGTCCCTCAATCAAACTTGGTGCAAAAATACTAGCCATGAAAGATCTTTAGCTCTGAAGTAACAAACACTTCAAGATACTGAGCACGAGGCTCTGATACCAATTGTTGGTACTAGTATTAACACCTAAAGATGGGGTGAATAGGTGTAGAGGAATTTTATGCGCAAGCAATAACAATATTTTGCAATCTATAAACTGAAATTAAATAGAGAGAGTAAAAAAGATTGCAAACATAGTTTATAGTGGTTCGGCTTTAGACAAGCCTACGTCCACTCTCCAGGCGATCAGCCAATAGGCTAGATTTTACTATATGATCAAAGGTGATTACACACTCTTGAGTGTTAGCACTTGGTGATGATATGTCTCACAAAGTCACTTTTCTTAGTAATTCACTAGGATCACTCGGTTTCGCTCTTTTTCAAACAACTAGTGAAGAATTGAATCAGCCTTAGAATATATTTATCCACCCTAGTCTCCTAGGTCTCATCCTATCCTTATATACTCTCCAAGCCACACTCGACCGTTGGCTCTTTCTGTGAGAGATTAGTCTTCCATTTCCTTTCTTGGACAGACTTCATAAGGTAAGTCTTTTTGACCGTTGGAGGTAGATTAGATCCCCTCGAATTCTGTTCGCCGATACAATCAGAATCCGGGCTTCCATAAGTGTTCTATTCTTCTTTGGAAGTTGTCCGTTGATTGATCATGCCAATCAGTTTGATACAACAGAATCAATATAAATAAAGTAAGTGAAATACTCTACCGTTGGTGATCTTATCGTGTAGATTCATCTTAAGTCTGATGGTCTTAAGTTATGAATCTGCCTAGATTTTCAGTCTGGTTCGTTCAGACTTAAAATCTCAGTCTGGTACGGTCAGACTTAAATCTCAGTCTAGTACAGGTCTTCCATCTGCTTCATCTAGACTCAGAGACTTTCTGTGCTTCTTTATCTGCTTCATCCAGACTCAGAAGCTTTCCATCATCTGCATAGCGGCTTGTGCATTTTTCACTAAGTTACTCAATAAACACATTAATAGCCTTTTGATTTATTTTGTCATCTTCAAAACATCATAAGGAATTTCCCTAACAGTTGTCAGTCCGGTGGTTGAGGACAAAGGACATGGCCGTCTATGGGATTGTACCAAGAGAAGAAAAGAGGGATAGGAATGAGTCGGATTTTAGAAAAATGAATTTGGTGCGGAAAGGATCAAAATAAGTTGGACATGTCGTATAATCTCGTGAGGTGGAAAGAAAATAAACAAATAAAAATGAAGACAATTGATATCCTTTCGTCTTGTATGAGGTTTAGAATATTGTAAAGCAGAAAGTCATACAAGCATGCGACAAGATGAATTCTCATGAATTCTTAATAGTCATATGCACAAGTGATTACATCAGCTGTACGTGCATATACGTTTGTCTTTCCAATGTTGTCAATTGTCCGGTTGTGATATTTTTGAATTTAAATTAAGGTTTTAAAGTTTGGCTAAACTAGAAATAAGATTGGGTTTCGAGCTGCTTGCTATTGACACTGGTCTCTGCTTAAATGGCATTTGCAAGCGTACGAGAATTGCCCATGCCCTTTGGAGGGCGGCGGGGGGACGTCGTGCGGTGATTGATCCGTTGCTCCAAAATTGGAACCGACCGTTGTCAAACCTCTTGCTCTCTTCTTGTTCATTTCTTGAATTTATAAGCGTCTTTTTCCGCTGAAAGCTTTTGCATGCAGTCAGCTCAATCAATGTCTTGTCTTTGCTCCGCTGTCTTTCGGGGGGGTCCTCCTACAATAGCGAGGTTCCGCTTCACTGGCTCTGCTCGACCTTTCTCTTGATCGCCACAGATGCTTGTACCAAGATGAAGGATGAAGGATGAAGGAAAGTCTAGGAATATTATTCTCTTATTGATGTGACAATTTCCTTGGATTATCCATCGAATTGGTGGATCGAAGAAATGGATATTACGCAATTGCAATTTTAGTTGAGTTTATATATAGATAATGTCATAACTTATACCATACCAATTAAAGATACGGCTAATGAAAATTTCTTCAGATCAAGAATGGTAGAAAATATAGACTGTATTAGCCCACTTGCCCTCATGCTCGGTCTCTTAGCCCCATTCAACACATCTTGAATGTGCTCGACAAACACATTTCTCCCACTGCATGGGAAAAATGCTATTAAACCACAATGTCCATCATTTAAGTGTGCATGTGTATGCATCGAACGCAGTTAG
>CM026417.1:44574041-44584173 GCA_014858505.1 Corymbia citriodora subsp. variegata | reverse complement strand
CTTTTTCACTCCTCTGATCACTGAGGATCGGAGAATCGAGGAGGAGGAGGAGGATTTAGCTTCTCTCGTGGCGTCTTTTTCACTCCTCTGATTACTGAGGACGGAGAATCGAGGAGGAGGAGGAGGAGGAGGAAGGAACATTCTTTAGCTTTTCTCGTGGCGTCTTTTTCACTCCTCTGATTACGGAGGATCGGAGAATCGAGAGAGAGAGAGAGAGAGAGAGAGAGAGAGAGAGGAAATGCTGAGTTGAAGACTATGAATTGTGTGGTGGAAATGCTGGGTTAAAGACTATGAATTGTGTGGTAAATGCTCAAGATGGAAAAGAGATGATGATTAGTTTCCTATGGTCACATCAGCTAATTCGAACTTATCCCTAAATTTAATGGAAATTTCATCTAATCTAATAAGATAATTTTATAAAAGACACTCGAAACATGTCAATTGGTATCAATTTCAAATTAATCGTATTATGTGAATGGCAAATGTAGACCATTAAGTAAGAGGTGAGATAATCATGCAGTCGTAGCTTTAGAGGAATTGGAGATTAAAGTGAATTGACTTTAATTTTGAGATTATATAGAGTATAATGACTAGTTAAATTGAGTGAAGCGTGACGTCTTTCAACCATGCACTGTTCACTTTCTCTCAAGCTCCGTTTCTGATACACTGTTCATCCGCGAATTTCAGCTGCTGGTTTGGTTGATTCGGGGCTTCTTTGGAGCTCTTTTTTGGAGGGTGTGATCTCCTTCTGGTGGGTGAACTACTCACCGAAGCTATTGTCTCAAGTATGCCTTAGTTCCCTGGAATTTCAGATCTGGGATAGGGGTTTTATTCTGCTATACCTACTGGTAGTGATCTGGAATGGCGTCGGGGGTTACCTTAATGTCTGAGGAAAGAGTCTCTATGACTCACACACCCTTTGGCAAGGAGAGTAGCCGCCGACCGGGTAGAAGTTGGCCTCCTCTGTATAGGTCGAAATCACCTAGTCGCCCCATAGATAGGGGAGGACGTTTGTCGACTGCTAAGAGGGCGATCGAACTGGAGAATGGCAAGGGTCCATCTATGGCTAGGGTTCTGCCCCTTGAAAGTAATTGATTGGGGGAAGGTGATGCTCAATAGAATAGATCCCCTCCCCTAAGCACCGCTCTTCAATCTTCTTGGCCCCCTGTGTCTGACCAAGCGCAAAGAGGGAAGAATGTAGCTGCTCCCCGCTCCTGGGCAAACGTCGATCGTACAGCGATGAAGGGGTATGACCTTACCTACATTGAACCTGTGAGAGTTGAAAATGAGTGGATCGCTGAATTTGATGATGATGCATTGGATGCAACGGACCCTATGTGGTATGAATGCCTTGTCGGATATTTGATTGGAAAGAGGCTGCCTTTCCAACTTGTTGAGACAGCACTCAAGCACGCCTAGGGCTCCAAATTGCTTGAAGTTAAGGCGAATGACCAGGGTTTCTTCTTCCTCCGTGTCCCCGATGCTGAATATAGGAGGAGATTGCTGGACAGTGGCCCAATCATGGTGGCCAGAGTCCTCTCTATACTGCAGCAGTGGGATCCCCTTTTGGAGTTGAAAAAAGATCACCATGTCAAAGTTCCGATTTGGATAAGGCTGAGAAATATACCCTTAGCTCTATGGTCTTCTTGTGGAATAAGTGGTATAGCCAGTCTAATTGGTAAACCGCTCTATGTGGACCAAAACACGGAGCAAAAAAAATTACTTTCCTATGCTCGTGTGTGTGTTGAAGTACTTGCTACTGATGCTAGGAAAGATTCTGTGAAGATCAACATTAAAGGAGCAACTCGAGTGGTAGCGGTTGAGTATGAGTGGAGGCAGATCCCATGTTCAAGGTGTGGCACATTTGGCCATAGGTGCAACCCAGCTGCTAAACCTCAGAACTAGCTGTAGCACCCTGCTGCAGAGAATTCCCGTGCTGCTAAACAACCTGCTACTGCAACTGCTAACTGGACAACAGTAACTGCAGATGTTCTGGGGTTAGTTTCATATGCTGCAAAGCAAAGACCAGCTGCAGCTGATCGTCAAGCAACATATCAGCGACCTGCTGCAGGGGCTGTCCAAACATAAGAACTAGTTGTTGTTGCTGTTTCTACTTAGTCAGGGGAATCAGATTATAACTCGACAGAACAGTGCCTTGCTGCTGCACCCCTTCAGGCAGCAAATCAGCGAGCTGCTGTAGAGGTCGCCCATGCAGGGAAGCAATCTACTGGTGCAACGGCTTCTCGGGTTACAGAAGTTGCAGAAGCTCCTAGGATAGTTACTCAGCCAGCAATTGCAGTACAGCAACTGGATGCAGTTGGCCATCAGGAAGCAAAGCAGAAAGCTGACCCAACCAGCTCTCGGGCAGCATATCATCTAGAAGGTGCAGAAGGGCCTAGGTCAGTTGAGCAGGTAGCTACTGTTCATTTTCAACCAGCAGGAAACTCCTCCCAGCCTCTAAACTTATACCAAAGCAGGTCAGATTCTAGTATTTATGTGGAGCTAGCCTTACCTTCAGAGAATTCAGACCAACGGCAAATCCATCTAGCTACTAAGACTTTCTCTCGTTGGAGAATGAGGCCATTAGTTCACCAAGCAGAAAAAAGGCCCGTCCCTCCTTGCCTCTCCTAGCTCCGAGGTCAGGAGACGGCTAACTGAAACTCTTCAGTTTGATGAGGCCTTAAAGAAACTGTCGGGTGCAAGCTTTACTGACCATCAAGCATCCCAACTCTCATTCTCATTTGCTAATGATCTGGAGGACTCGGAGGCCAGTAGCTTAGAGGATCTACCTCAGAAGACAACCCTAGTGATTGGTTCAGAAGCTCCTAAGGTAGCTGATTTGTCCTTGAGCGCCAAGGTCTTGGCTCCCTCATTGGTGATGATAGAACCTCAGCATTCCCAACGAGTTCCACAACACAGAGCAAAAGGCCAAAAATCTCCGCCTTAGAGACCGACGGTTAGCAAACGTCGAACCGGAAAACGCAAGTAGGCATCTCTACCTCCCCCTCTTTTTGATGAATTTTGGTTTTTGGAATATCAGGGGTATTATGGACTCGATTAGGCAATCATAGGTTAAAATTTTTGCTCGTGCCAATAGTATTTGCTACCTAGGCCTTATGGAAACTAAAGTCCCGCCCCGCCATTTTGAATCTATTTCCTCCAATATTCTCCTGGGTTGGAAATGGATGGCAAACTATGAATTCTCGACAAGGGGGCGTATTTGGGTTGGATGGAACCCTTTTTTGGTTGAGTTCACAAGTTCTTATGTCTCTAGCCAAATTATACATGGCGAGATCAAGCTTTTGCACTCAAGCTCTATTATCTGTTTTACGGTGGTGTATGGGGATTATACGTTTGTAGCCCGGAGACCTCTGTGGACCGACTTGATTCATTTGAGTTCTACTCATTCGGATGGTCCCTAGATAGTGGGTGGAGACTTTAATGCTATTCGGGATCCTACTGACCGCACAGGGAGCCTGGATATTTGGCCCCCATCTTTTGATGAGTTTAAGGAATGCCTATTCTAAGCCAATCTTGACAATCTCAGATATGTTGGCTTTCGATTTACATGGTTCTTCTCTTCAGGTGCAAACAGAAAACAAAGGAAGATAGATAGAGTCCTAGTAAACAATAGATGGTGCTTGGAGTACTCCTACTCAGAAGCAAGCTTCCTTCCCCCCTGGCATTTCGGACCACACCCTGATGCTAGTTAGAATCTTGGCCCCAAGACTGTAGAGGAAGCCATTCAAATTTTTTAATTTCTGGATGTCCCATCCTGGTTTTAATGCTATGGTCTCTCAGGTGTGGGATGACCAACTCTTGGGTACTCACATGTATAAGTTTTGTGCCAAACTTAAACTTTTGAAATGCAGGTTAAAGCAATTGAACAAGGAAGTGTACCCTGATATTTCTGAACGTGCTGCTGTAGCCAGGCGGGACCTCTACTTAACCCGAGAAGCTCTTCTTCATGAGCCTGGGAATTTATCACTGGCGGCAACTGCAACATCCAAACTCGCCAGTACTACGAATTTCGGGCACATGAGGAATCTTTCTTCAAACAAAAATCAAAGATCCGTTGGCTGAAGGAAGGCGACCAAAATACAAGATTCTTCCATCATTCGGTCAACTATCATCACATGCGAAATCGGATTATCTCAATCCAGAATGAAGCCGGAAATATGGCAATGGAATTTGAGGCAATCCAGTAGGCATTTGTTGATTATTTTCAGTCTCTCTTGGCCCAGGTGAATACGATCCTGAAGCCTTTGACTGGGGAGATTAAGGAAGTCTTGAAGCATACACTCCATGTGAACCAGGTTAGAATTCTGTCTGAGCCAATTACCCCCCAGGATGTTAGGACGGCCATGTTCTCCTTGGCTAGGGATAAAGCTCCCGAGCCTGATTGCTTTAATGTTGAATTCTTTAAAAGAAACTGGGATAAGGTCGGTCCGTCAGTAGTAGAGGTGGTACTGGATTTTTTTCAAAACGGCCGGCTATTTTGGGAAATCAATTGCACAATTCTTGCTTTGGTTCCCAAAATTCCTAATGCATCATCTGTAAATGATTTTCGACCCATATCTTATTGCAACACTATTTACAAATGCATCACCAAGATATTGGCCAGTAAGATTGCTGCGATCCTCCCTCATATAATTAGCCCAGCCTAGACGGCTTTTGTCAAGGCAGACGCATTACTGATAACATTCTGTTGGCTCAAGAGCTTTTTAGTGGCTTTCACTCGGACATGTACTCCCCGAAGTGTGCCATCAAGGTTGATTTCAGGAAAGCCTACGACACGCTAAATTGGGACTTTCTGGAGACAACCCTTGAAGCATTTGATTTTCCTGAGCATCTTACCCGACTAATCATGATATGTGTTCGCACTCCGAAATTTTCTATCTCAATAAATGGTAATCTCCATGGATTTTTCAATAGTGGGTGAGGTCTGAGACAAGGCGATTTGGTCTCCCCCTATCTTTTTACTCTAGCTATGGAAATGCTCTTCGGTATACTGGAAAAGCAAGCCTTGTTGACACCTAAATTTTGATTAATCATTCGTAATTTAATGCACAAAAATTTAGGGATTAATTTTAACCCCTAAATAAAAATATTAGGATTAAATTACATAGCATATAGTTTTAGGAGCATTTATTATTGCATTCGCATTGGGCATGTGGCAAATGGGCTTCAATTGATGGTTCTAAGCTTTAATTTAACAAATTGGACTAAGCCCGCGGTGAAAGAGAATTTGGCCAGGCCCGTTAAGGGGTGATGAGTTGGAATATGAGAATATTCCTGAGAATATAATAATGTTCCCGAGAATATTCGCATTATTCTTTCAATATTCAAGGAAAGTGTCAGATGAAATATTTTCGTTAAGGGATGACGAGTTGGAATATGAGAATATTCCCGAGAATATTCGCATTATTCTTTCAATATTCAGGGAAGGTATCGGATAAAATATTGGAAAAATATTGCACGTGGGATACAAGAGCTAAATATGCAACGTGCAAATTTATCAGCTTTCCTTAGATAACATAGTCCTCTCACTTATAAAAAGGGGGCCAAACACACAGAAAAAAGACAGCCACAATTGAGAGAAAAGGAGCGGCAACGCAATAGAGAGAGAGAGAGAGAGAGAGAGAGAGAGGAGAAAAAATGTCTCTTTTTGCTGCAGATCTTGAAGGTCGGCTCACAAAAGGAGGTCTCTTTCCAAGAGACAAGGTAGGTAAAGTTCCTATCTAAATTAATTTTTGAATATTTTGTTTTCTCGTTTAAAGTATTGCATGCTTGATTGAATTCCAATTAAGTGAGGTCGTTGTGTCGTGTTAAAAAATCTCAATAATCAAAAATATTGAGCCGCGAGACGTCGGATCAGGTTTTTGATTGTTTTGATTTTCTATCTTGGGTTGGGGCTAAATTGTGTGCTTTACATGATCAGTTACATTATATGTGTTGATTTTTTTTAGTAAGATTACGAAAAATGCATAAAAAAAATCTGTCGCATAATAGGGTAGATTAATGCATTTCATGTCAGATTAGTCTTATAGTTTACATTGCATATGACGTAGAAGCTTAGGAAATTTCATTAGTTAAATATATATATATATATTAACAAAAAAGACATAAAAATAAAAAAATAAAAATCATGCATATGCATATAGCAAAATACATCATTCATCCCACATCATGTAGCACATGCATATTTAGATAGCTTGCACACATGTTACAATAGTTTTCAATTAACATATGTCATTAGAGTTGGGCCATTTGAATTGCACGTCATATGTTGTTAGAGTAAGAATCATGTATATTAAACCTAGACTAGAGTTATATATATATAATTAATTTTAGAAAAATAAAAAAAAAGTAGATGCCATCCCATTTAGAATTTATGTTTAGGTCATGCATTTTAGTTATAACTTATTTTGTTTTAAGGTTGATTATGATTTTTATATTCGTCCTTTTGAATTTACTAAATGTTATTGATTGTGATTTGCATGACCACTCATTTCCATGTTAGTGGCTTAGGTTAAAATCAATCAAGATTGCTTGCAAAAAAAATATATTTTTGAAACTTAAAGAGAAAGGGTAACGAAAGGGCGCTAGTTTAACTTAGTGTAATCATGTCCCCGAACCTATTGAATCTCTGGTTCGCTGAAGTAAAGTATTCTCCCATACTTTACTTGGGTTTCTAATCAACCCTAATTGATTAGTGGCGGCTCCTAATTAAATAAAAGTACATGTTTAAATAGGTAAAATTTTGAGTACCAAGTTGCGGTTGGTAGGGCTTGGGAGAGTCCGCGCTAAGTCTTCGAACTTAGTAATCCATTAGTCTTCCCATGGTGATTCACCTTCGGGGAGGTCGCGACAAGCCTCTAGGCCCGAGTTTTGTTTCTATTGGCGTTGTAAGAATACACGCCTGTCTCATCTCTTTTTCGTGGATGACGTCTTTGTATTCAGCAAAGGCAAGGCATATTCGGTTTCATGCATGAAAGAGGGACTCAATTTATTCTCCTAATGGAGTGGGCTCATATCAAACAATAGTAAGAGTGAAGTCTATCTCTCGGGCGGCTCGGGGGCAACCAGGAACTAGCTCCTTCAAATTTTAAACTTCAGGCTAGGGACTCTCCCAATCCGATATCTAGGCGTTCCAATCATCACGTCGCGACTGAGCAAGGTGGATTGCAATGCCTTGGTATGTCTCCTGATGAATAGGGTGCAATCTTGAACTCACTGGTTTTTATCCTTTGTGGGTAGATTACAATTGATTAGATCAGTCCTACATGCTATACAAGTATATTGGACAGCCATCTTTTGGCTTTCTTCTTCAATAGTTGACAGGATAGAACAGATTAGTCGACAATTTCTTTGGAAAGGGCCAGGGCTTGGCCTGGGAGGAGCAAAAGTCTCTTGGGAGGATGTTTGTCTTCCTAAAAAAGAGGGAGGCCTTGGGATTTGAAGAATCGGGGACAGTAACAAAACGGCAATGATCAAGCATATATGGACTCTTTTCATCGACAATGAGTCCCTTTGGTGCAAATGAATTCATGCGAATCACCTCAAAGGTAAGCACTTCTGGAATGCTACCCCTCCAACTTTTTGCTCTTGGGCTTGGAGGAAAATACTTGCATTAAGGGAAGATATCCGTGGTTACTTCCAATGGAAAATAGGTGATGGATTATCGGCATCACTTTGGTTTGACCCGTGGCTTGATATGGGTCCCATTAATCAGATATACACAAATCCTCAAATTTATCAATCGGCTCTCTCGAGGCATGCGAAAGTCGTTGATTTATTTTCCGTTGATGGCCAGGAGATACTGCACGAATTACTCTCTTGGCAGGTCAGGATTCCTTCCTTAAACCAAATGCCTGACTCATTTTCGTGGACCAAGCATCCTTCCGATATTTTCTCCATTGCGTCTGCATGGTCGGTCATTAGGAGGAAGGATACACCAGTTCTGTGGGCATCTTTTGTGTGGCATATTTTCTCCATTAAGGGAAGATATCCGTGGTTACTTCCAATGGAAAATAGGTGATGGATTATCGGCATCACTTTGGTTTGACCCGTGGCTTGATATGGGTCCCATTAATCAGATATACACAAATCCTCAAATTTACCAATCGGCTCTCTCGAGGCATGCGAAAGTCGTTGATTTATTTTCCGTTGATGGCCAGGAGATACTGCACGAATTACTCTCTTGGCAGGTCAGGATTCCTTCCTTAAACCAAATGCCTGACTCATTTTCGTGGACCAAGCATCCTTCCGATATTTTCTCCATTGCGTCTGCATGGTCGGTCATTAGGAGGAAGGATACACCAGTTCTGTGGGCATCTTTTGTGTGGCATATTTTCTCCATTAAGGGAAGATATCCGTGGTTACTTCCAATGGAAAATAGGTGATGGATTATCGGCATCACTTTGGTTTGACCCGTGGCTTGATATGGGTCCCATTAATCAGATATACACAAATCCTCAAATTTACCAATCGGCTCTCTCGAGGCATGCGAAAGTCGTTGATTTATTTTCCGTTGATGGCCAGGAGATACTGCACGAATTACTCTCTTGGCAGGTCAGGATTCCTTCCTTAAACCAAATGCCTGACTCATTTTCGTGGACCAAGCATCCTTCCGATATTTTCTCCATTGCGTCTGCATGGTCGGTCATTAGGAGGAAGGATACACCAGTTCTGTGGGCATCTTTTGTGTGGCATAAATCAGTTGCCCCCCGGCATCAATTCCTCCTTTGGACTATTTCTAGGAATCGTCTCCCAACCCAGGTTTTTCTTATGTCTCATGGTAGAATGGCGACGACTCATTGTGCTTTATGCAACTTAAGGCCATATTATATTGATCATCTATTTTTTGATTGTCACATATCCAACTCCCTCACTACTTTTTGGGCTGCGAAGTGTAATCTTCCCTAGACTAATCGACCCTGGTTAGAAAATATTCGGTGGATTCATAATATTCTCCCTAGAAGTGGATTTTATGAAGACATTACTAGGTTCTCCTTTGGTGCCCTGTGCAATGTAATTTGGAAGACTAGAAATGACATCACATTTCGGTCATTCAATATCTCCGTGCCTTCGATGAAGCAATATCTTATCAAGGTGGTCAAGGATAAAGCTTTGGCTTTTAACACGATGGTTGATGCTCCAAGGAATAGAAGGTTACAACGTAGTTGGGGCATGGATCCCATCATTTTTGGCTAGCTTGTTGGAGTGTTAGGTGTGACTACTCTTTTGCATGCTATAGGTTCCTCTTGATAGTTCTCGTGAACTTGGCCCCCCATGTTGTCTCGTCGAGTGCGTGTCGGGTGTCACGCCCCGACTCTCGAGCTCGCGGCAACCCCATTTCACTTGAGGTCTTAAAATACGACGTCCCAGGTACTGTCGTCGACCAATTCATTTTATCTTGTAATTAAGCACATGCGGAAACGAACAACTCTCAAACCAAACAACAGGGATAGCAACAACAGCAGCAGAGGAAAGACAAACACCATTTTATATATCTGAAGGTTAGCCAGCACACCAGCAAATACATACACGCCTTACTATAGGCGACAAGCTAAGGCCTACTCAAAAAGAGACCGGCCTGGCTAACCTAACACTATACAAGTGTCTACTCGCTGGCCTCAGAGGGATCACTCTCTTCGATCCTCGGGTACTGCATCATCTAGGGCCTGAAAATGTTAACCACGACGGGTTGAGATAAACTCAGCAAGTTAAAGTCCTAAGCCCCGGTTAGGAACTTCGCTCGCCTCGAGAGTTTAACATACAACCTAATACAGTAATTAGTGCAATACCACCTCAGAGAGAAAGACAGTTTAATAAACAGGTACAATCACAAGCGACCAAAGATGACATACCTTAAGGGAAACGCAACACTGAACTTAATAATCAAACAATCTTAGTCTTGTCTATATCGCTTTTCTGACGTTAGCCTGCCCCTGACATCTTAACCACATCCACTGATTGCCAACAATCTCTGGACCAAAGATCATCCTTTCTCTGATGTTATTCCAATAGACTGGAGTTCCACAAACTTGACCATACTTCTGCTATATCACTCGAATAAATTTTATCCCACAAGCATTCTCTTTTTGTCAGTCTGTAGTTCAGTTCATTT
>CM026417.1:44527256-44573941 GCA_014858505.1 Corymbia citriodora subsp. variegata | reverse complement strand
ATGAATGTAAGCTGTCAGATGCTCAGTAGGACCGGCATTTCCTGCAGTGACGGGGGCTGCCACAACATTATGGGAATCACATCCATCGCTATAATCATGTGAACTGCCAGTTGCACTGTCACAACCTGCTCCTGGGAATTGTGAAGATGACTTTGTTTTATCCAAAATAATGGAGAGCAGGCGTACAAGGTGTGGCAGGCACAACGGGTCGTATATCACATCAGCACCTAAGCTGTAGAAAAAGAGAAATTACATCTTCATTGACTGATGAAAAGAGAAAACAACTGAATATCTCATGTTAATGTTCAATAGAAGAAGTGTGTTAGTGGAGGGACTACTCAAATTATATCTGGTTTCAATCTATGAAGTACGCTCTCAGATGCACATTCCCAAGGCAGGTGTAAACTGCATTTGTGAATGGTCAAACTGCATCAGGATTCACGTGATTGCAATAGATGAATATGAATGAAAGAAATATCTATCATGAGATCAAAGAAGGAAAACTCTGGGGCATACGCGTGAAATATGAAACTAAAAACTTGAAAAATCGCGTGCTTAGGGTGGAATGTGCAAGGATAATGACATGATCACCCACAGAATATAAACATTCCGAAGTCACTGGCTCATCATCTTCCGTGCTCATTTGATTCATCTTCAAATTAAGCTTTATGTTGCTTAAGGTTGATAGGTTGCCATCACTTAATATTACCTGCATGAATACAGTCAATTTCTAAACTGCTACTCATGTATCATCATGAATCCATGTCCAGTGTGTTCAGCTGAGTTAGTATATGTGCTGAAGGACAGATCACTCGTTTCACTACCAAGTCAGCTTTTGATATCCAACCCACAGGATCAAGAACAATTCCAAGAACCAAGTATGCAAAAGAGTTGCTTGCCAAAACCATAGTGAGTGCAACCCTAGCATATCTACATATACTGATTAATGGATTAAGAACAATGCATAAACATATGAAGGTTCAAGTAAAAGAAAAAATCCTAAGCAGAAAGGAGCTTGGAGCTCAAAGACAGTACCTTGGAAGCTTTCACATGGGACAGACAGAGATCAACTAAGCCAACCCCTGAGCCAACCTATGTCCAATATTCTAGTCGGTACCTGAAATCAGTTCTAGTTCATGATATATATAGTTAAAACAGATCGAACTAATCAGATGAAGGGGGAAGGCAATAGAAGGCCAAGTGAATATCTGTGTGTTGTTTTATAGACTACTGGATCTGATGAATTAGATTGCTACTACAGGAAATAAAACAATAGGGTTGGCAAAACTTTTATTACAGAATGCTATAAGAGAACCAAATCTAATGTGGATAAATCAAGAAATTTGAACCCATAATACCAATGTTAATTTGAAAAATTCCGATGCACTTTCAATGGGGGAGAGAGAGAGAGAGAGAGAGAGTACATCCACGCCTAATCTAGTTGAAGAAAACCAAGCAAGCATATGACCCAGGACAAGCATTCAGTTCTTCAAAAATATACACGAACCAATAATATACTTACCCTGTATCTCCTTCAAGCATGTTGAGCAAACAATGAAGTGGAATCACCAATTTCCTTACCATCGCATCCTCACAACTTGCATCTAGGAAATTATTCGCCAAAGGATCGAATGATGCATACAAAAAAAATATTACTTAAAGGAAAGAAATAAACCTGAAAAATGAAATTTACCATCTGGGAAAAGAAAAGAAATATATTTCAAAGCCCTCACATTCCCTTTGACTGCATTTTCATCCTAATGAAAAAATAACTTTTATCATTGGTAGCTTGAGGATTAATTGATAAACCAGGAGAAATGGGACACATTATTCTGTAATAAAAATTAACAACCATGAGCTTTACCTATAAAGAAGACATGAACTCACTGTACAGTTCTTACAATTCATCTAGCACATCATCACAATTAGACTCAATTTCCAATATGAACTTCTTCAAGAAGTTTTTCAAGTGCGGAGCATGACACTTGCCAATCTGCAACGACACTCAGAATTCTGCAGTAACAGTCCTTCGCTAAAATAATGCAGCAAAAACAGACGCAACGAACCTGGTACTCAAGAACTAATACATGAGTTAGTATTACCAAGCTAGAGCATCAACTCCAATAGCAGCAACATGAACGATAAATTCCACAGAAGCATATAATCATTTCGGCTAGTCTAAAAGTTGTCAAAGAGTAAAAGGACATTCACTTTAGCAGAAATGACACAGAGGAAACACAATTACTCTTCTTCTTCTTCTTCTTTATCACTTATTTCCTAAACCAACATCAACATGTGACCTGAACTCAAAAGACACTTCAGTTGAAACATACTTTTTGTTTCTTGTTCTGGGTTCTTGAGTTTGGGAAAAGCCGCCAAACAAGACTTCCAGCTTTACTGATGCAACGATCCCAAATGAACCTCTGAACATCGGCGGCTGCAAGGACCCACCGCCAAGTGATCTGGGTTTCGAATAGAAGAGACAATTGCTTCAAATTCAATGCACACAAAATCTTGAGAATCTAAAGACCAGGTGAAAAAGAACACTGAAAAGATGAAATTTGGTAAGCCCAATGAAGGGGCCGCAGAAAGGAAAAGAGGGAAGACTGTACCTCGCGTGGGACATCACGCAGTCAGTGGGTTCCATGGCGAGAACCGCAGCGACAAAATGGAGACTCGCAGTTTGCTTCGCCATTTGTTCAAAAATGTTTCTTCTCACCTCTTTCTCTGCAACACCCTCAACGGGAGTTTCGAGCGGGAGGAGGAGGAGGGAAGCAGGGGAGAAGCGGATACACAGCCACAAGAAAATCCGAAGTTTATCCCAAATTCATGAAAACAGGTAAAAACTTCTCCTAATGTATCCTTCCTTTGTTTTGATTTTAAGATCTACAAAATTACAACAAATAAACTTATCTCTTTTTAGAAGAATGAGAGCATTTAAGTGAAATGCCTAAGCCCAATTAGACTTACAAGATATTCGAAAAATGAATTGAAAGTGTTCTATTGGGCAATGTAAATGATTGTCCTAAAAAAATGACATTAAAATTTGTGCACACATTATTTAAATCTGTTTGTATTCGAAAAATGTAATGCATAAGCTTGAAAAAAGAGCATATCTTTACTTAGTTTTTTAAAAGGAGATTTGGATAAATCATCTACAACCAAAATTTCTTTTTTGCTGGAATAAATAAAGTGAACACTCCATTCGAGAGGGTATGAGGTTGGGAAAAGTCAGAATTATAATTTAGTAAGTGGTGAAAATAGTAAATGGTTATATGAACGTTTATATTATCTCATTATTTAAAATTTTTTGAAGTTATCATGTTAGTCCACGTGTGTTAGCATATGTGACATTGATAATGAGGACATTTTTGAAAGAAGAGAGGAAGTTGTATTTAGGTGTGGAATCATTCCATGGGGACATCAACTGAATCTGGGTATCAATTGGTCTCTGTGAGGAGCTTCCTACAGGTAATTTTCCTTCCGCTTCTCCTCTCAGCACATTCCTCTGTTCCAATGCGTGCCTGCAAAATATTTTACTACTGGAGGGGAGTCGAGCAATTTTGACTTTCAAGCATCAGTAGCAGAGAACTCGTGCTGCCTCTCCTTGCATTTATTTTCTCGAATCAGCGACGACACAGTTTGTCTCCTTTCGAATTTTGTCAGAAGCAGTGGATAACACGGCTCCTTTTCTGTCATCTGGTGTTCATTTTTCATTGCCGCAACCTGCAGGAGTAGTTCTGTCCAAGTCTCTTCAAACTCGTTCGATAGGTGTTTTGATACAAACAAGGCAAGCTTCTGCTAAATCTGAAGAAGATGCAAAACCAAATGAGGGATATTTAAGTGGAGATCCAACTGCCAATGCGGATCTTAGGATTGCTTGTTCTCCATATAGTCGCGCTCATTGCACAAGAAATATGTTGGGACTTAAAGGAATGCCTGTGAAGTATCTATAGATAGATTGTGCAATCAATCCAGTAAGATGCAACCACTCCTGTGTTGGCCTGCCTATCTGTGATTGGTTTGTGTTTCCTTGTTCTGCTGCATTGACATAATCAATGTAAACAATACTAGACAGGTCTCTGTTTAGTTACCGTGATATCAGGATATACCAGTTATGGTCAAACTCCTGGGTATGTATTACAGCAACGTGGGGAGAATAGGAATTACAATGGCAATCAGTTATATGGTCACCAGCTATCATCACATCGATGTTTATGATGGAGAATTGCAGACCTTACATAACATCAATGCCGAAAGAGCATCTGGAGTGAGCTTTGTTGTTGCCGGTTGATTCTATTTCAGCAATCGACTCTTTTTGTCTTCACTAACACTTTCAAGCAATACTTCCTTCGAATCTAGAATTAGGACCATGCGCAATGCACGTATGCCAACTAAAAATATGGCCAAGCACTTCGCTTTTTTGATTAAATAATTTGACAAGAATCGATATGAAAGAAAGCACGTAACAACGGTTACTTTGTTTCTTCCCTTTCTCTGCTCTGTTTATTTTACTTCTCTCTACAGGTATGCACTCAACATTCCACCAAAAAACATTGAGCTCCAGGCCCTCCCCCGTGAACGCAACAAGAACCGCCATCCTTCAGATGAACGCGATAACTTCCGTCATGCTATTGACTGACGGCCTATGCTCATAAGAAACCCCAGACGCCAACAAGCACTTCGTCATACATCCGGACATTGAACATGATGACCATTGTTAGACGCATGCCATAAGTTTACATATATCTTCACATAAACAAGTACATATATGGATAAGCTAAGTTGGGCACAGTTTTCTTTTCAAAGTTTTTTCTTGTGCACGTGTGAAGGTCTGTCGCCGCCCAGTCCAGTCCCAATTGAATATGCCCTGGAACAGATATTAGAAAAACAAGTCCAGTCCCAATTGAATATGCCCTGAAACAGATATTAGAAAAACAGACAGACGGAGGATTCGAGATTGGAGGAATGTTGGACTCAGAATTCAGTTTCCCTGCAGCAACCTCACGGTCCATGCTTTGGCTTGCATAATTTTCCGCTCACAAGCTCTGACAAATGCAGTCTGTTCGCTTTTATGAATGCCGGTACAACAAAATATGGCGAAATGCTCGCAGTTGTTATATATGAGGCTGTAGTTGCCGAAAGCGTTGTAAGCGTGAAGCTTGCTAGCCCTATCGACGACTTCATGAGGCAAGTTGGTACAGCATAACGTGGTGCAAGTTCCCAACCTTGCCAACATGAACCCTAGTAGTGGCCACTCATATTCATAACAGTGAAGGGATCGGAGTTTATTGCCGTCCCGCTGGAAGCAATTGATACAAGTTTTGACGACCCCGCGATTGGTGCTCTCCTGGTATTCACATTTTAGGCAAGGTGACAAAATTTCATGCTTCTGGCTATTCCTTAGTAATGATGGGGCTATGGTTCTTTTGCGGTGTGTTCTGGTGAAATGAATCACGTAGCCTTTACCGACGTAAATTCCTGCCATACATAAAGAATCAATTTTTAATCCCAAATGAACAAAGATGAACTCTTGATTAGGGATGATTCCGCGTGAACTTTCAAACTTGCTAGAAATAATCACTAACTTCTGCTTTTGACTTGATGTGTGGGCTGATTTTGTCTGGAAGGATTTGAAATCTAAATAAGATTAAAGTGTTACATGTAACCAATGCATCTAGTATATTTTCTCATGAAGTATGGTTAATGAGTGCTCTCGTTAACATGACCTAATTAAAGAACGAAATTATACTTGTAATTTCAAGGTACCTTTCATGCTCAATTCCTTGAATGCAAAATTGAAGAGATTGCACATTTTGGGTTTTAAATGAGTGAAACTGGGCCTATTCCTGCGTTTGGGCTTTTTCTAGCTGGCTGTTGGGAAATGTATATTTGGGTTGGATTTGGAATTCTTTCGATGTAAATGGGCTTGTAAATGGGACCAAGTTCACCCATGGTTTTCCCTATAAAGCTTTTCTAATGACAACAAGAATACGTAAAAAATTTAACCAAACTGGATGTGAAAAGAAATCGATAAATGCTTATGTGGCTGTCCTTAATTTAAGGTGTGAATAATAGCATTTTTTGTTACCACCAAATAAAAAAAATCAAATCAAAAATTATTGTGGCATCCACTCATTCAAGAATTTGTGGTTTGCAACAGGTTGTTATTCTAAACATGTTATTATTCAAACAGTAGCCAAAATATTGTTATTCTACCAAAGTCCAAAGAAATCTCGAAGAAAGGGCGTATGAATATGTAGTGAATAAAAATTTTGAACAGGCATAGGGATTAATGGAATTTAGTAATAAGTAGTCATAATTATCCATTTGAATCTTGAATTGGTGCAACAATTTAATCATGGTTAACTTAAGCACTAGATGACCAAGTGTGTTTGGATGAGTCTAACACGTTAGATACAATGGATATACGGATGTGAATAGAGGGACTGTTGAGAACTCGTTAGTCAATCTCATGATCCACTTTTCGGTATCACGTCACTTGCAAGACAAACTCACTTATCCCAGAAGTTTAAGATGTCAAGGAATAGACTCGAGCAAAATCTGCGATTACGAGTCTCATAATTAAATTATATTATTTTTCCTTTTTAGGTGCACTGGAAGTATGGCATTTCCATCCCCCTAAACCAATCAAGAAGTATCAAGTTCATCGATTTGGTCGAAAGAAAAGGTTCAATATCATACTACGGGACTTTTGAAAACCGGTCTAAATGGATGGAGATGTCCTATTCAAGAGTACATTGGTTTTTCTCTATAGAAAAACGTTTTGTTGCTAAAAGAGTTGCGGCCCCGGACCTCTAAGAACAATTAGACCAACTTCAGGACGTGGTGGAAACAATGACAAACTTATGATTTTTCACCGAAGTCAAGGCTTCGTATAGGCCAGTTGCTCCCATGTGCGTTCACTAGTTAACTTCAAAGCCCTTTCAATTTCACATCCCACCAAACTCTTCAAAAAGTACTTAAGAGAAGTAGCTTTTGCTTCACAAGATACGGATCCTAAGTTAAAAGATGAGAAGAAACAGGAGGGGCGCGAAATGAACTTTTAGTAATCTGGCGGTTTTAGCAAAAGAAAGAAAAGGAGATAAGATAATTAATCACCTAAAGAGGAGGTCTTGGCCACTTCTTACCACCTTTTTGCCCTTCTTGTTTTCTCTATTCAATAATAAGAGCAATTTCATGGACACAAACTTGATTTCATATCTCCTACTTTTTATGTTAATGTTCGTTCTTCATCCATGCTAAACAAAAATCCATTATAAATGTGGACCACAAAATGATCTCCAATCTTTCTCAATGACAATGATAAAAAATTTCCTTTTTATTCTCGTCCGCCATGCCACGGTTTATACCCTCTCTTGCTCTCGTTCTTTTTGTGAATTAGAAAACACCATGATTAATTTCACGAACACTTCCGCCTTTTAAAATATTTTGATTGTGACTTGGCCAAGCGTGTAGAAAAAGTTGATCGTGCTGCGGTTTGATTTTATCCCCGATAACAGGTGGACGTTGGGGAGGCGTCGTTGCTTATAGGGTTTCACTGTTTTGCAAGGTCCACCGCTGAGGATCCGCGACACACTCCACCCAGGTTAAGGCAGCCTGCGTGTGGGCCCTGAAAATATCCCTTCCTCCCTCTCTTTCCAGAGTATTATTAAAAGGAGGAGGAAGAAACAAAGGGAAGTGGACCCTGAAGGTCTCTCTTTTGCTGTCCCGTCCCCAAACCAAGAATCTAGGGTTTCCAGGGTATAGTTAAAGATGGAAGAAACGAAGGGAAGTGATCTCTCTTTCACACACACAAAATCTATGGTTTCCAGGGAATTTTTAAAAGGAGGAAGAAACGAAGGGAGAGAGAAAACCTGGGAAGTACTAAATTTAACACTAATGGAGCATCCAAAATGAATCCGGGGCTCGACCCGCAACTCTTAAAGATTAAAAGTGGGAAAATGTTAACACCGAGCCGAATTTGAAAGCTCAACCCCCGATAGAGGGTGGTTTGAATCCCACATATTTTTTACTTAAAATGAAAATAAAAATATAAGAGAGAAAAAATAACAACGCAACAGCAAGTAATGAGAACTTACCATGATGGCTATATAAGCCATATGACCCATATCTGTAGATATGATCTCCGGGTTTCAGATCCTCCGGCCTCACCACCTTCCACATCAACCGCATCAACATTGTCACTACCTTCTTGATGATCTCTGTCACCATCTTTGGCCCTCACTTCACACTCTTAGCATACTGCTCGAGCCGATCCTCTGAACTGCCTAAAAGACCCCAACTGACCGTATCGGGGTTATGGTCTCGTATAAGTACTGTAGTGAAGAGAATAAGAAGAAAACTTTCAGGACGAAGAAGCTGAAATGATCAGTTACCTGACCGTGCAACGTCGGAAAATGGAGAAGAAGTGGCACTGCTAAAAGGTCGACGGCAAGACGATGAGAATGGAGAAGAAGGATGACTTTAGTTGAGGAGTGTCTTCAGTCAGTGGTTATTTAAATTGAGGAGAGAGAGGAGGGGAGCACCGCGCACAGATCCCTAGGCGGACGGCCAAAGATCCTTGCGGACACCATCGCTCTCAACTGTTCATACAGTCTCATCAAGACTGAAGCTTGGTAAGAGCTATTGGAGTGAATCTATACTCCCGTGATGTCCCTAGTTATTTATTCCTTGTTTATTACTTTACTGTTGCCAAAAATCGTATCTTAGGCAAGTTTAAGAGGAATTTGATGAGGACAAATTAGAGGAAGGCATGATATTTTTGGAGTCCGGCTAGCCTAATGGTAGGGCTTTTGTGGCGGTAGGAACGGTCTAACATCAGCCACACCTTTTGGAGGAAATAGGGAGACTGGTTCCGGTTTTTTTTTAAAGACTTCTGGCTTCCTATTTTCTTGGTTTAATTTAGGATTAGATTAGAGGAGTTGAAAAGGAATTTTATTAGCCAATAGCTACCGAATCACAAGTGGAAAAATCCTAGTAAGTGGAACATTTTGAATATGAAGAATGGAAAAGAAATTTATACCGTAATATAGATAATCATAAATATATTATCACTAATTTAAAAGAAATCATTAATATCATCTATTAAATATTTAAAATGTCACCTTTACAACTAATAAGGAAATCACTTTGCAATGAAATGGCTCCCCTTCTTTCGCTTAAATCAAATTGCATAGAAGGACTATTTGATGACCTAAAATAAAAAACCTTCGATGTCGATTATGCATAAAAACAGATGAGTTAAAGAAAAGATTAAGAGAAGAATAATAATTAGTATGAAAAGAATTATCCCATAAATGCAAATCTAGTAGATGAAGATTGTAAGATGAACTCCATCCACTTGAATGAGATTTGCAAAAAAAAAAGTTTAAGCTTTGTATGTCTAAAATATATAATAACAAGCACCAACTAAAGTTTGACATCAACAAATATCTCTTACTTTCCCGCAATGAATGAAGTGGAGACTAATGAACTTTTATCCACGGTAATGTGTTCATCCATTACAAAATTTTAAATAATCAAAAGTTCAAACTATATTAGATAGTCACCTTCCTATTCATTTTATTTGAGTTATTAAGTTTATTTTATTTGGGACAGTAGTCCCATCTATTTTCTTTGGTGGAAAATGACATTCACTCCTTTAAAAGTTGCAATTTAAAATTTTTGAGTCTACTTAAACTTTTCTTTGATTGGAAAAATATCCACTTACTGAAATTTCTTTATTTGCGATTTTGGTACAGCTAGCTAATCATTTTTCTTTTTATATTCTCTAATCTAATGCTAAAGCCAAGAAAATAGGAATTCGAAAAAAAAAAATCGGTAGAACCAATCTCCCCGTTTCCTTGATAATAAAGTGTGGCTAACGTTGTATCATGTATTTTGCAAAATGACGGTACAGTTAGCTAATCATTTTCTATATTTCTCTCTTCTTTAAATGTAGTGCATGAGATCAAAAAATTTGAAGCGCAGTATCTTCATTGGATCTTTCCTGAAGTGTCCCCTTCTTATCACATCATGCAATAAGAATAGTTCATTGAGCATCTCCCTTAACCTGCATTTTTGCCTAGCATTCAAGTTGTTGTAGCAACTATGTTTTTTTTTTTTTTCGTCCATCCGTCTTATCCCTAATTTTTAACTCATTCTCAGACTTTTACCTTACTTCTTTATAGAGTGTGTGAGTTGAAACCCACATTTAAAACTAATTGTCACAATCCTAACCCCATTTAAGAGATGGGGATTTGAATTCTCAACCTCTTCATTCCAATGTGAGAAGGGTGGCCAATGGGATAAACCCGAGTGCTTTGAGTATGGCTTTTGGAATGACATGATCACCTAGTAATTCCAACAAATTATGAATCAGTTAAATTCCCACATTGATGCAGTAGAGATGGAATAAATATTGGTAATCAATCCGAAATACACGCACTCAAAGCGCAATTAATCGCTCACTGGCCAAAATTTCAAAGCAAACTCTCCTTTGGGTTACTAACTAAAATCAAGAGTTGTCGTACATGAGCATTTAAAGCAATGTTAATAACTACAAAACTCTAAAGATAGTATATTCAAACTAGGAAATAGATAACTATAAAATCCAAATAAGACAACCCTAACCTAAGCTCGTAAATTGTAAATCAAAGTAAACAAATATCTTTGAAACCCTAATGATACCAAAGTGAGAAAACGATATAAAAATCTCCTTCACCACTATCATTCTCCTCCAATTGGAAAAACTCGATCTCATTGAATTGTATGTATTCATTTGAACTCTGGAACGTAAAATTTGAAATATTTCCTCCTAAGCGGGGAAGAAAAATATTTACTCAAGAATTAAGGGGCTCTTCCAGGTGGGAAGGATAAACTCCACTGCAACTCCTTTGAAGGTTGTTTGAGGAATTGGTAGGCCAGTATATTAACCATCTGAGCTAAGCAACTCCTTTGAGGGTTGTTTGAGGAATTTGTAGGTCAGTATAGTAGCTGCCTGAGCTGGTGAAAGTGGAAGAGAGAGATAAAAGCCCTCATGCTAGGCTGACCTGTGTTTCGCATAATGTGTTTTAACCAACTTGTTGGCTTAGTACCCTGGTTAAAAGATATTGTGCGGCTAATAAATATTGAGTCTCAAATATTGAAGTGCTAAAAACCGATTGTTTTATGCCGTACTACCAATTTCGAATTGCCTCGACGATCCATGGACTTCTTCCCCTTGAATATCTCAAGAATTAAATCTTGCACATGATTCCTCAAAGTTACGTGGTATCACTGAAAAATAACTTTAGGTGATTAAGTTTTTTCCTTTGGCAACAACTTTAACAACGTCCATCGGTTTTAGCAAGATGTTTCTTTTCCAGAAAGATGGTGCTCCAAAATCATGAAAATTGATGCTCAAGATGGGTTCTTGATGGTGATATCAAACTTCTTTTCTTCAGCTCTCTACGTTGTTTGGTCATTGGTGGACCCATCAAACGCCGCTTCCTTTTCAAAAAAAAAAAAAAAATATATATATATATATATATATATATATATATATATATATATATACGCGCAATCCACGGGGCATCAACTATTTGCCCCGATCAAGTATAATGTCAGCCAACAAAATGAACTACGACCATTGTCGTAAAGGGCAATGCGAATTTCCGTTTTATTCTCGTTCTGTCGAGAGAAAGGACATTTCCATACCTCTTTCTTTACGGGTTCTGCGTTCCACTTTATCTCCTTCATTGTAACCGTTACCACGATTTGTAGACTATCTGGGTGCTCATTTTTTGTAAATTGAATAGCAGCATTCGTGAGTGCTTCCTATCAGACCATTTCATACATGTTGGGCTTCGACTGTTCTTGAACGGTGGAGCATATAAAAACGAAGTTGATTGTGTTGGGATTTGGTATGGGATGGAATTGCGGATAATGGATTTGGCGTGTTAAACTCGCACGTGAAGCCAGGGATCTAGGGTTGGCATGGTATAATTAAACTATTCATGGTTTTTCCTCTGGTGGTGGGATGGCATGTTTGACTGAAATCAGGTTTGTAAAATTTTGTGGGATCATAGCGTGGAAATATATAATAGGGGAGGAAAGTAGGAATTTGAAATAGCCAAAGGACTAATGGGGAAGTCATGCAGCAGACTACTCTTTTAGGCTAAAGGCATTATCGAAACAATGTCTTCCGTACCAATTAAAGAAATTTCTACCATGGGATCTAAGAAGGAAAACTATGGGGTGTGTGTGTGTGTGAATAATGAAACTAAAAACTTGAAAAAGCGGGCGCTTAGAGTCAAACGTGCAAGGACAATGGCATGATCACTCACAGAATCTGTACATTCTGAAGGCACTGGCTCATCATCTTCCGTGCTCAATTGATTCATCTTCAAATTAAGCTTCATGTTGCTTAAAATTGATAGGTCACCATCACTTTATATTACCCACATGAATACGGTCAATTTCTAAACTGCCACTCATGTATCATCATGAAACTATGTCCAGCATCTTGGCTTGTAAATAGGCTGAAGGACAGATCGCTAGTTTCACAACCAAATTAGCTTTTCATATCCAGCTCATGGGAACAAGAACAGTTCCAAGAACCATATACAGCAAAAGGGTTGCCTGCAAAAGCATGGTGACACAACCCTAGTATATCTACGTACAGTGATTGATGGAATAAGATGGAATAAGAACAATGCATAAACATATGAAGGTTCAAGTAAAAGAAAAAAACCTAAGCAGAAAGGAGCTTGAAGCTCAAGGACAGTAGCTCGGAAGCTTTCACATGGGTGAGACAGATTCCGACTAAGCCAACCTATGTCCAATATTCTTGTCTGTATCTGAAATCAAATCTAGTGCATGATATATAAAGTTGAAAGATAGAACTAATCAGGTAAAGGGGGAAGGGAATGGAAGGCCAAGTGATTATGTGACAACAATGCTGATCTTTGCGGTAATTCATAGACTAGTGGGTCTGATGTGTCAGATTATTGCTACAGAAAATAAAACATTAAGGTTGTCAAAACTTTTCTAATGGAATGTCCATAAAAGAACCAAATCTGACGTGGATAAATCAAGAAATTTGAACCCATAACACCAATGTTTATTTGGAAATTGTGTACTTTGGACAGCTTACTTCAGAACATGTTTTGCTGGAGAACATATTCGGAAAGGAAACCATGAACTCTGACAAAAATAGACCGTCAGGCTTGACCGAACACCTGATGAGAGAATGGACTGAAGGCTAATTTCAGTCGGCACATAAATCCATACACTGCATGTGACAATAAACCATCTATGATTAAAACCGTCTGCATAATTAAGATTAGATTGTGCTCTTTTGCCAAAAAATAACAAAATAAATACATCCACGCCTAATGTAATGGAACAAAACTAAGCAAGCATATGACCCAGGACAAGCATTCAGTTCTTTGAATATACATATGATTCAGTACCATACATACCCTGTATCTCCTTCAAATACACATTTCTGAAAGATGTCCATACACGAATAAGCTGAGTAGAGCACATTTTTCTTTTCTAAAACAACAGACAGATAGAGAGATACAACATTGGAGGAAGGTTGGATCACTCGACTTCAGTTTCTTCGCAGTTTCATTATCCAACCTTTGGCTTCCTTAAATATCCACTTACATCCACTGAAAAATGCTGCCTGTTCACTTGCATGGTTGTCGGTCCTGCAATTTGTGGCATAACACTCGCAGTTGTTGTTGATTAGGTTGTAATCACCAAACGCATTATCCACATGAAGCTCGTTGGCCTCATCGACGACTTGATGGGGCAATTTGGTATCGAGTAACATAGTGCAAGTTCCTCGCCTTGCGAACTTAGACCTTAGTAGTGGCCACCCGTATTCATACCGGTGAAGGGATCGGAGTTTTTTGCCATCCTGTCGGAAGCAATTGATACAAGTTTTGACAACCCCACAGTCAATGCTCTTCTGGTATCTACATGTTGGGCAAGGAGACGGCTTGTAGCTACTCTTGAAAATTGAAGGAAATGTGTTTTTTCTTCTCTGTGTTGGGGTGAAATGAATCACGTAGCCATCACCAATGTAAATTCCTATAATATGTACGTGCAAACCATTAAAGAATCAAATTTGTTCAAAATGGAAAAAAAAATAAAAAGAATGAAATTCTAGAGGGACAATTTTGACACAAAGGCCGGGATGTACCATGAATAATTGAATACTCACAAACTTCTTTTCTATAACTGGATGCGTAGGTCAATTTTGGATTAGAAAACTGAAGGAATTCCTACTCTTTTGTTTGGCACGTTAGATAGAAATGAAATGTTCTCTAGCCCCGGCGCAGCTCTAGAATTTTCTCTTCAGCTTTGTACTCAAGACAAAGACACAAAATTTCCACGCAGCTAAAAGCGAGGACAGCATAAATAAAAGAGGAAAAACCATTATTTAAAGACTGTTAAAACTTTAGTATCGTCGAGCTGCTCGCCGACCATTTTGCTATATAATTAATCTCGTTAACAAGTCCAGATCTCTCGCTCTTCTTGAAATGGAGTTTTTTTTTTTTTTTTTTGCTCGGTTTCTTGAAATGGAGTTGAAAATCACCGCTTTTGTAATATCTATCTACAAAAGTCAAGGTCCGAAAAAACACGTGCTACGGTCGAAATAGATTAAGCAAGCATTATTTTCTATGTTTGCTTCTATTCTGCATCCTCGCTATAAATAATTAATTATAGTCTTGACCTGCAAAATTGATTACGGTCATTCTCCAAAGGGTGATGCTAAAAAACGGCACCGTTATTCCTAGAGAATAAGGATTCCTTTCGAACCACAAAGTCACATTCCTATCTAATAGGCAATTGCCCGTAATAAGTTGAACAATAATTCTGATTTTAACAGAATTTATCAAGGCTAAGTTACTGAAAAAAGTCATAAAACCAAATTCCAAAGATGGTTATCTATGTTATACAAATATAGGGTTTTTGTGCAAATAAAGAGAATTGAATTTTTGTAGTTTTGGGTGCAAACCAAAATCCGGGTAAAATTCTCTCTCTCTCTCTCTCTCTCTCTCTCTCTCTCTCTCTCTGTGTCCCCATCAAGAATCTAGGGTTTCCATAGTGTTAGCAGAACCTATCATGCCTTTGTCTCTGGCCAGATGGCATGTTGGACTAAACTCAGATATGGATTGCCTTGAAATAAAAAAAAGAAAAGGAGAGGAGAGGAGATTGAAACCACAGGGGTGGATTAAAATCAACGCTGATATAGACTCAGAAAGATGACCCCAGTTTAGCTGCCGCTCGTCCCAGGACTCTTCGAGAGTGGGAATGGATTTTATCATGACAGCAAGCAATCGGAGAAATCGGATTTGAATTGTTATTAGAACTTTTCACGCCTTTTCTCTGGCGACAGAAATCATGGGAAGAGGAAGAGTAGAGTTCAAGAGGATCGACACAAGGATGAACAGGCAGGTGTAATTTACTACTATTAACTCTACTACTAACTTGCATCTCATTTGGCCATACAGCTTTGTAGTCATTCATTTTCTGGTGGCTTCAATTTTGGCGAACCATCCACTAGAAATATTTTACTTTCTGCCGAGGCTTCTGGGTGTTGTTGGAAATCGAGTTGATCAGTACAAATTGATCGGCTAAAGAGCAAAAATATTTACCAGAAAAAGAAGAAGGAAAAAAATAAAAATAACACAAGTGCAAGAACAGGAAGATAAGGACTCACCATGATGACTGTATAATCCATACAACCCATATCTATAAACGTGATCACCAAGCTGGAGATCTTCAGGTCTCACCACTTTCCACATCAACTGCATCAATATCGTCAATACCTTGTTGATGATCGTCATCACCATTTTCGCTTGTGGCCCCTTATCACTCTATTGGACTTGTGCTTGAGTTGATTTATCTGCCAAAAAATTCACCAAACTGAAAAAAAATATTTCGGTGAAGAGAAGAACAAGAAAACTCAGGTGAGGGAGCTAAAATGATCAGCTGCGCTGCCAAAAGGTCGATGACCGGGATGATGAATAGGGTCCACTGAAGAGAGGAAAGGAAAAGGAAGAAGTGAGCGAGAATGAAGTGGGGGAGATTGGGTGACGAGGACAAGGTTATGGTATGAGGGAGTGCTTCAACTATGCGCAGGCTTGAGAGAGATGGCGTCGACGGAAGAGAGGGGAAAGGAGAAGGAAATACTGAGTGAGAATGAAATAGACAGAGTGGGCGATGGCGATGGGGTTATAAACATGAGGACGAGCTTGTGTACCTCCAAGTGTCAGTCTGTGAGAGAGATGGTGGGAGAGGGAGAGAGAGAGAGGAAAGGAAGCAGAAACAGTTGGTGAGAATAAACGGGGAAACAAGAAAGGGGGGGTTTTCCAAGCGAACTGTTTGTAGGGGAGATCTCTAAGAAGGTGGGGGAGGGGGTCAAAGCGTGGGTTGGTAGGGTCAGATCTCTAAGAAAACGGGTTCACTGCTGCGACGCTATTGGAAATATTTAATAATCAGCTTTGACGTGTGAGTGGTCCAACCTTTGATTGTCTGCTTGTTTTTTTAACTTTGTTTCAATGCATGTTCGAATAAGAGCCCGTGTTGCTGCAGCATCCTCATGGTCCATTCTTTGGCTTCCTTGATTTTCTGCTTACAATTACTGACAAATGATGTTTGTTCGCTTTTATGGACGTCGGTTTGGCAAAATATGGCAAAATGCTTGCAATTGTTGTTTATGAGGCCATAGGTGCCAAAAGCATTGCTAGCATGGAGCTCACTAGCCTTATCGACGACTTTACGAGGCAATTTGTTGACGGGTAACATGGTGCAAGTTCCTCGTCTTGCGAGCTTAAACCCTTCGGAGTTTTTTGCCATCCCGCCGAAAGCAATCGAGACAAGTTTTGACCATCCCACGCTTGATGCTCTCTTGGTATTCGCATTCTGGGCAAGGAGACGAAATTTCTTGCTTATAGTTAGTCTTGGACAGTGATGGCAATATGCTTCGTTTGCTCTCTATTGGAGTGAAATGAATTACATATCCTTTGCCGACATTGATTCCTGTCATATACGTGCGTGTGGAGCACGGTGAAGAATCGAATTGTAATCCCACATCAATAAAGATGAACTTTTGGTTATGAATGATTTGGTACTTACTCTAAAATTTCGCTAGAAATAGCTGCAAACTTCTCTTTTTCACAAGTGTGGACTGATTTTGACCGAAAAGGATTAGAAATCTAAATAACTCTTAAGTGTTATGTGTATGCAACACCATAAAAAAAAAAAAGCGAAGGAACTAATCCACACACGCAAAAGTTTCAGATGTCAACAACCAGATTCGAGCGAAATTTGAGATTATGAATTTGATAATTAAGTTACATATTTTCCTCAACTTAATAACGCTCTCAAGTCTATAGGGAGGAAGTGCCTTTTAGGTGAACATGGAGTATAACATTCTCATTCACCTAAACCAATTAAGAAATTTGACAAGAAAAAAAACCAATTAAGAAGTATTATGTTTCTCATTCGTTTGAAAGAAAAAGATTTAAAATCACCTTACTTGTCGAGAGAGAGAGAGAGAGAGAGAGTGATAATAATGTCTTCCTTTTCTTTTTGACTCCTTCTGAGGTTGTTATTGCAATCTAGGCCAACACGAAAACGCATGACGTTGATTTCAGTGTCACGACAAGGCTTTGCATCCTTTTATCTTTCAAATGTTGATTTTTCTTTATCTGAATTCAGCTTTATATGTAGGCAAGGTCGGTAGGGACACGTGGCATGGTGCTTTATAATCTACCGTGCACAATTCAATTGCATCAATTTAAGTTGGAGAGCACTCCTTTTTTAAAGAACATCGATCGAATTTATTCTGAAATATATCGACATGTTTGCTGTCCAAAAGAAGACATGCTACAATTTGGATCAATTAAACGAGCATTATTTTGGCCATTGGATTTACTATTTAAATGAACTTTTAGGGCCTGTTTGACAATTATTTTGTTTATGAGAATAATTTCTGTTTACAAATATTTTTTTCAAATTCTACTCCTTAAATGAGTTTTTGGGCATTCGAAAGTGATTGACAACTGCATAAAATTTCTATTTTCTATTCTCTGAGTAGAAAAAGAAAATATATGCGTTTGATACGACCCTTATTTTTTTTATAACATAGAATTTCTTTTAATTTTTAAATAGTTTTATGAGATTTTTCTTTTCTTTTTTCCTTCTCCTCTTCTTCTTCCTCTAGCCAGTCACAGGCCATCGCCAAGTATGGTAGACAGCTAGAGGAGGAAGAAAAGAAAAGAGGAAAAAAGAAAAAGAAAAATGGCTTAAGCTTGATTCGAATAAAGAAGTAACTTTTTTACTGTTCCAAAATTTGTTCCTAATAGTAGAAAAATTAACTGATGTTACTAAATAGATTTTTATTTTTATTTTATTTGGAGGAACAAAATAATAGAAATAGTCAAGAATTGGCCGGTTATCAAAAAAGCCCTCAATAATATGAGGATTTTAGAAGAAGTAAAAAAAAAAAGAGAGGATGAATGATCAAATTAAGCTTTATTAAATTTTAGCAATAAATAAATGAGCAGTATAATGTTTTAGTTACATTAAGAGGAACTCTATAAGATGAAAAGTGGAAATTGACTTTGTCATTCATTAGGCTGAGGGTATGGTTATAGTTTTGGCTTCGGGAGAAATAGTGGGGTCAGTAAGTAGACTCACAAGACAAGCGTTGAATTTGATGGCCGACGTAATCTACCAACCCGATATAGAGGAAAGTACTAATGCAACAGGAAGTGATGAGTATCCAATTATCAAATTATATAGCAAAACGTTGATGTGGTCATAGCACGGAATCTTCTACAAATCAGCAACCTCGAATCCAAGTTGAAAAGCAAAATTCGATTACGGAAACAAATCTATGAATCCATAGAGGGAATAAGTGAAAAGAAGAATAAGAGAAAAAAATACTCATGCAACAGCAGCAAGCGATGGGAACTCACCATGATGGCTGTATGGGCCGTGTAATCCATACGTGTAGATATGGTCTCCGAGCTTCAGATCCTCAGGCTGCACCACCTTCCAGATCAACTGCATCAGTATTGTCATGACCTTCTTGATGATCTGCGTCGCCATTTTTGGCCCTTAACTCCACACTCCTGGGATGGTGCTTCGGACGAGAGGTGCCACCAAAAGGTGGACGGCGGAGGCAGACGATGGGAAGGGAGAAGAAGGATGATGGACTTTGGGGCCTTGGTTAGAGAGGAAATGAAAGAGAAGGAGGTCGCTGCATGCTTTTCGTAACTCCAATTGGGGTCGAAAATTGATATCTGCTAAATCGATATTAATGGCAAGACGTACTACGATAGACATATCGCAGATTTGTGCTTTCTTTTCGAAGGCCGATTGATTGTTGTATGTCTATTTGAAAGCAAATGAGTTCGAAGTGATCCTTCATTTGTTAATTGGCGACTAATACAAGATACGCAATATCTTGGTGTAGTGGTATATCATAACAGTGTTTATGTTGATTATTTATCCCATATCAAAGATTCATATGGTTACATTGCTAGTTGAAAATAGCTACGACCTAGATTTTAATGTACCACAATCACGATTCATGAAGATTGTCTATATCAAAGATTTGTATCGCAGATTTGCACTTTCTTTTGTAATTATGTTCTACTAAGGTTTCTCTTTCTATCACCTTCGTTTCAATTAACTTAGCATCACCACGTCCTGCGTAATCTAAAGCAAAGTCAAATTGAGCATGATTTCCATTGCTTGATCCTCTACCTTTAATCTTTATCCTTGACTTCTTATCGTCCCTCCCAACGAAAAAGAAAGAGAGCTTCGTGAGCCCCAGCCACTAACGAAATCTTTGAAGACCCCGCTATGATTTTTACTTTAAAAGAAAAAACCAAGATTTATCTTGGTTCAATTCTGATGGATCGGCATCGTGTGTGTCTTTGTAATAAAATAAAATAAAATAAAATATATTGCTTAGAATTGATTTAGTGATTAAGGAATAAATAGGTATGTATATTAGGCGCACGATATATGTTCAATGATCTAATTTAAATGCATTTGCCATGACCATGAGCCCCGATCGAGGACATCCGCACTTATTGGGCAGTCTTTAGCGAGAGAATAGCTCACCGCATGATCTTCTACTGGTAGGTCAGGCGGTCGACCCGATTCCAATTCTATGCCGGCGCCGTCTCTCGTGCGATGATGATTCGACGCTCAACAGCGAGACGATGTCTCGGGTCAGGGGGCTTGAGGAGATGGGTCACGCCGCCGAGGTCCTTGAAGCGGCCCCACCCGTGACCCGAAGCTCGAGCTCACAGCCGAGCGACAATCTCGCGGCCAGAAGGGACACGACCTCGTGGAGGAATCTTCAGAAGGGAGCGGACAGCGACCTCGTCCCCGGCGTTTCACACCGAGATATTGAAAAAAAGAAGGAAGAAGGACAGTAGGTGCCCAATACCCATCTTGAAGAAGATGTGTTCTCTGGTTTTATCCAACTTTAATTCTCTATAAATCAAACGTACCTGACCTTATCCTAAGTGCCACTTTTCAAATTAGTGGTGCGAGCGAACGAGAGAGAGAGAGAGAGAGTGAGAATGATAGTTTCCAGCCGTTGCCCTTGATTGATGATTGATGGGGATGGCCCCGCGCGGGGGGGTGGGGAAGAGAAAAGAACAACACATCTAAAATCCTAAGAAATATTTAAGATTAGAAATAGTATAAAGTCTCATTCGCAGCTGATTCCGTGCATGTACCGACCCTAGTAGTATGCACCTCGGCTCCTAAATATGCGATCTCAAATGCCAATGTGCATTAAAAAACAAATGACTACCTTGCTATGCTATCGATTCTGAATCCCCTCAAGAATCCTGAATAGTCATGCAGCTTTTTAACTACTTCCGATGCTTTGAGCAAGATTTGGGGTTCATGATGATAAAATCAACTTTGTTTGAAGTGATGCGAGGATGACAAAATCTTTTCGTCAGCAGCTTTTTAACTACTTCCGATGCTTTGAGCAAGATGGGGGCTCTTGATGATAAAATCAACTTTGTTTGAAGTGATGCGAGGATGATAAGATCCAGCGGCTTTCACGAGTTTGATTAGGAGGATCATTTGGCCTAGGAAATGATCCAATAATGTGGCTGACCTAATGAACTCCTATCTTTTCTCTTTGAGAATCATATGAATTTTCTAATTCTATTCTCACTCCGTGAAAAAGAAGGAAAGAAAGGGACAATCTCTACGGCTCTTTATCCATTCATTCTGCATTCTACAATCTCATCTCCTACATAACCATCGCCACCATCACATTATGCCACGATTCATCTCTTACTTTCTTCTCATCTTTTTCTTCCTTTTCTTTTTGTGAATTAAAAAAAAAACAACGTAATTATAGTTCCTAAGAGAGGGGCATCCCACTAGAGCATTTCAAAGATGGGGTTTTGACCACTTCCTGAGTGAGAAACTGCTGGTTTTGTTGTGGTTTTAATCTGGTATGGACTTTGGGGATATGGTGGGATTTGGCGCTTAGGTCTTTTAGATCGACTGGTTGGAACGCAATTCGCATGTAAAGCCAATAGTATCAACTTGCTCGTCAAGCCAACAACCTAGGGTTTCGAGTGTACCTCTAGAACCATCTTCTGCTGATTGGATGGCATATTTGACCGAAAAGCATCCACCAATCTATAAAATTCCATGTGATTAAATAAATTTTTGTTTCTAATCTTTAAATAAATTTTTGTTTCTAATCTGAATGCTAATGGGGCCTCCCAATGTAACCCGGGCCTCCCCTGGGAACTCTCGAAGGTCAATAACTGGAGATTGATTTGGTTTTGTCCTCCTTTTTGAGGTAAGGGAAGGGAGAGGAGGACTTGGAGAAACTTGAGGATGAAGCTAAAAGCGGGGTTCGATTCACCCGATGTTGCAACATCGGACAAGTGGCGGCACTGAAAAGGTACTGAAAGGTCTGATGGCAGACGCTCAATCCGAGTCAGAGGTTCTAGAATTGGAGAAAGAGGCCCGACACAAGTTATCATTACTTCCCCAATTGATGTTGGCCACGTGGCATAATGTGAACGTATGGTTGCCGTAGAAGGTGCGATTGTATCCTCTCCCTCCCTCTCGGCCCCCCAAAAGAAAATTATTCGAAAATCTCGACTTATTACAGTTTTACGCCGATTCAATCATAATTTTTTTTATTAAATTTTAATTTATTTATTTTTCACATTTTACCTATTGAGTCAATTTTGATCAATTTTAGTTGAACAAACAGTGTTAACATGGATAATTTTTACAAAATTTCTGATTTTTTTTTCTTTTTTCTTTTTTTTTTCAAGCCCGACAAGAATCTTTGCCAATCCGCATCAGTCGCAATTGAGGATTCATTAGCTCTCATCAGTCACAGGCAAGGGTTAGCCGACTCTCGCCAGCCATCGGATGAGAATCACACTAGGTGAGAGTCGCAAGACCCTTGCCAATCATGAAGCCCTTGCCAGTCTTAGACGAGGGTCAACCGACGACCCTCATTGAACTTGGGAGAAAACAAAGAAAGAAAAAGAAAAAGAAAATAACAAATTTCAAGTTTTCTATTTTAAATATTAGAAAAAAATTGTCATGTCAGTGATGATGGTCCTACGTATCATTAGTGATGTCTATATTAGCAATTTTATGTTAAAGTTAACAGAATAGACTCAATTGGCAAAATGTAAAAATATTTATGATTCGATTGATAAAATTGAAAGGTTTATAATTGAATTGATAAAAGTGCAATAAGTTTAAGACTTTTTGGACAATTTTCCCATTGTTCTGTTGTAGTGGACATATTGGTTATTTACTCACGGTTCCAAAAAATCATATCTTAGGCAAGTCCCACGAAGGGATTTCATGAAGACATCTTAAGAGGCAAGCATCGTCTCTCCTTCATACTACAGCACGCAACCGCAATGGCTCGTTGGGCATCTCCTTCGGATCGCTGCTGTTCGAGACCTGCTATGGGTTCAACAGATCATCTGATGCCACGCATAAGGAAAAAAGAAAAAGAAAAAAGGATGCCCTCCAATAACTTTGGACGAGATGGCAAGACAATGGCTTTTGCCGAAGGCCGATCAGGAGGTGTCCTTCGATCGATTCCGGAAATATCAAGCCTTGCCCTATCGTCGGGAATCCAGAATACTTACATTTTGCACTAGGATTGGGGAAGAAAGCATCATCAAGAAAAGGGTCAGGTTCTTTGTTAGATGTTACCTTTAGTGGTGTTCTTCGCTTGTGCGTCGGCTGTCCAGAGGTTGAAATTGACGTCGGATGTTACACTCCAGTCACGTTAGCCAAAAGACTCGTTGATTTCATTAGCCTCTCACTTTGGCATTAAAAGGAGCTCTTTAACTTTTCGAAAATTCACAACACCGGGGAAACAAGGAGTCGGCACATCCGATTAAAGATATAAAGGCCCCATAACTCAGCGTCCTGAGAAGAGTTTCGTTCCGCTATTGCCTGACAAAGGATCTCGCCATCGAGTAAGCATCATTCACACAAAAATGGATGTAGCATTTCCTCTCAAAACTCAAATTACTATAACAATGCTCGCTATCCCCTACATCAAATCACATAGGCCAAGTGAAAGTGTAAGAGGAAATGTCTCTGAAATGCCCCGACATGGATCACTATAAGGACAACGCACAATCCTTGCTTGCGTGCGTGTTCTAACTGGAAAACAGTACAACTCTTCGCACTATGGTAAGGTACAAACGGCAAGCCTCATTTGCTCGAGAGCTCGAACAGTCGTATGCTTGATCTATTGTACGATTGCATGTAAGGTAGCAAACTGGCGGGTTGAAGAGTTCCAGTCAGGTCTGTAATGGCAAGGTTTGCCTCGTCAACTAAAGCAAGAAAATGATCAAAAGTATTGGCATTGCGGATGACAGACGAAATGTAAGCCGTTGGATGCTCAGCGGGACTGGCATTTCCCGCACTGTCACAAGCTGCCACAGCATCACGAGCACCACATCCATCGCTGCAATCATGTGAACTGCCAATTGCACCATCGCAACCTACTCTTGGTAATTGTGAAGATGACTTCGTTTTATCCAAAAGAATGGAGAGCACACGCACAAGGTGTGGCAGGCACAACGGGTTGTATATTACGTCAGCACCTAAGCTGTAGAAAAAGAGAAACTATGCCTTCATCGACTGATGAAAAGAGAAACAACCCAATATCTCACATTAATGCTCAACAAAAGAAGTGCGTTAGTGGAGAAATTACTCACATTATATCTGGTTTCAATTTCTGAAGTACGCTCTCAAATGCACATTCCCAAGGCAGGTTAAACATTTTACGTGGGGCAAGGAAATGATATCAATTTCAGTTCTCATTCCTCCAATTTGCGCATGGTCAAACTGCATCAGGATCCACATGATTCAAAAGATGAATATTCGGATGGACCTCATTCAAAGTTATGCTTTTCTTGAGGAAATCAAATTTTTCAATAGAAAAGGACAAACCCCACCTATCAAGGTAACTAAGGACTAATGGGGAAGTCATGCAGCAGGACTACTCTTTTATGCTAGAGGCATTACATCAACGATGTCTACCATACAATGAAAGAAATAACTATCATGAGATCTAAACTCTGGGGGATTGGGGGGGGGGGGGGTGTGAAATATGAAACTAAAAACTTGAACTTAGGGTGGCATGTGCAAGGACAATGACATGATCACTCACAGAAGACATTCCGAAGTCACTGGCTCATCATCTTATGTGCTGATTTGATTCATCTTCAAATTAAGCTTCATTTGCTTAAGGTTGATAGGCCGCCATCACTTAATATTACCTGCATCAATATGGTCAATTTCTAAACTGCTACTCATGTATCATTATGAAACCATGTCCAGCGTGTTCGCCAAGTTTGTATATGTGCTGAAGGACAGATCACTCGTTTCATAACCAAATCAGCTTTTATCCAACTCATAGGAACAAGAACAATTCCAAGAACCAAGTACAGCAAGAGATTTTCTTCCAAAACCATCGTGAGCGCAACCCTAGCATATCTACATATACTGTTTGAGGATAAGAACAATGCATAAACATATGAAGGTTCAAGTAAAAGGAAAGAAACCTAATCAGAAAGGAGCTTGAAGCTCAAGGACGGTACCTTAGAAGCTTTCACGGGCGAGAGACAGATACCAACTAAGCCAACCTGTGTCCAATATTCTAGTCAGTAACTGAAATCAGTTCTAGTGCATGATATATAATAAAACAGTTCAAAATAATCAGATAAAGGGGGAAAGTAATAGAAGGTCTATTGATTATCTCTTTGGTGTCCCATAAACTACTGGATCTGATGAATCAGATTGCTACTGCAGTAAATAAAACAATAGGGTTGGCAAAACTTTTATAACAGAATGTCTATAAGAGAACCAAATCTAATGTGGATAAATCAAGAAAATTGAACACATAACCCCAATGTTTATTTGAAAATTCCAATGCACTTTTGACAGCTTACTTCAAAACATGTTTTGCTGGAGAACATGTCCGGAAAGGAAAGTATGAACTCTGACAAAAATCGACTCGATGGCCAGATCAAGCACCTGATGAGAGAATGGACTGAAAGCTAATTTTGGTCGGCGCATAAATCCACACAATGCAGTGGAACCAAGCAAGCATATGACCCAGGACAAGCATTCAGTTCTTCAAAAATATACATGAACCAATAACATACCCTGTATCTCCTTCAAGCATGTTGAGTGAACAATGCAGTGGAACCACCAATTTCTTTACCATTGCATCCTCACAACTCGCATCTAGGAAATTATTAGCCAAAGATTCAGATGATGCATACAAAAGAAAAATGACTCAAGTGAAAAAAAAAAAAAAAAACTTGGAAAATGAAGGTTACCATCTGGGAAAACAAAAGAAATATATTTCAAAGCCCTCACATTCCCTTTGACTGCATTTTCAGCCTAATGAAAAGAGACTTTGTCATTGGGTAACTTGAGGATTAATATATATGAACCAGGAGAAATGGGACATATTATTCTGTAAGAAAAATTAACAACAATGAGCTTTACCTTTAAAGAAATCATGAACTCGCTGTACAGTTCATACAATTCATCTAGCACATCATCACGATTAGACTCAATTTCCAAGATGAGCTTCTTCAAGGATATTTTCAAGTACAGAGCATGACACTTGCCAATCTGCATCAACACATCACCTGTTCAGAGAATTACGCAGTAACAGTCCTTCAAAATAACAATGCAGCAAAAACAGATGGCAATGAACCTGGTGACTCAAGCATTAATACATGAGCTAGTATTACTAAGCTAGAGCAACAACTCCAAATGTAGCAACATGAACAATAACTTCCACAGAAGCATATATAATCATTTCGGCCAGTCTAAATGGTGTCAACGAGTACAAAAACATTCACTTTAGCAGAAATGACACAGAAGAAGCACAAAAGATTGTTTTTTTTTATTTTTTGGGTCACTCATATCCTAAACCAACATCAACATTTGAGCTGAATTTAAAAGACACTTCAGTTGAGACATCCTTTTTGTTTCTTGTTTTGGGTTCTTGAATATGCGAAAAGCTCACAATCAAAACTTACAGCTTTACTCCTTACCAACAAAAAAAAAAACTTACAGCTTTACTGATGCAATGATCCCAGATGAACCTCTGAACATCCACTGTCACGGACCCCCCACCGAGCGATCTGGGTTTCGGTTAGAAGAGACAACTGCTTCAAATTCAATGCACGCAGAATCTAGAGAATCTAAAGACCGGGTGAAAAGGAACAATTTTTCGCCAGGCTCAGTGAAGCGCGCGCAGAGAGGGAAACAGAGGAAGATTTTACCTTGCGTGTGACATCACGCAGTCGGTGGGTTCCATGGCGAAGGAACGCAGAGACCAGATGGAGACTCGCGGTTTGCTTCTCCATCTTGTTCAAGAAAAAAATTTCTTCTCGCACCTCTTTCTCTGCAACACCCTCAATAGGACAGGAGTGGAGCAGCAGGAGGAAGGGGAGGAGGAGGGAGACAGCGAGAAGCGGAGATGGGTTTGGATCGGTTTTTCGGGTTCGGGTTGGCTTGAAAATGAAGAAATCTCAAATCTAATTATTTTAGCTATAAGAAAAATCCGAAATTCATCCAAAACTCGTAAAAAGATGATAGAAACTGGCATGGTAGCTAAAACCCCCGACTTTATGTCTTATCTCGTTTTTATTTTGAAATTTTTTTGTTTCAGAAAAAAACTCAAATTTTAAGTTGTATCTCCATTCAATTTCAAATTTTTGGATCCCATAAAAATCAAGAAAATCATCTAAAAAGTCATATTTTTATTGTAAATGTGTTAATTCAGTTGTAAAATTTTTTTACCAATTCTATTATAAATATTTTATAATTATGTCAATTTGATTAATTCAACTAATTTTGTCTAGTCGGTGCTAACGTGTAAAATCATCCGACGTAAATAATTTTTAATAATATTTTTATATTTTTTCAAAATTTTATTATTTTTTCTTTTTCTTCTTTTCTTCCCTCTTTGCTTCTTTTCCCCACAATGGCCAACAAGCCTTCAATGAGGGTCACAACCCTCACTTGGCCTCACCATGGCCTTGGGGCAGGTGAAATTGACCATGGCCTCACTAGCCACAAGCAAGGCCACCTTCACCTTTGGCTAAAGAGGCCATGGTGAGGCTAGCCTCGCCTAGATCTAGGTAAAGCTACCTCGCACATGGCCTCTAGGCCTTGCCCAAATTTGGGCGAGATTGTGACCCTTGTTGCAATTAGCAATAGGGGTGAGCAATTTCATTTTTTTTTATAAATTACGTTTGAAATTTGGAACCGACCCTTAGATACAAGCTATTCATTTTGGAACTTCAAACTTACTTGTCGGAACCTATAACTTGGAACCTAATCTATTATAGGTTTCAAGGTCGGTTTTAAGTTCTAACATATTCTTTTTTTTTTCTTTGATTAAGCAAAACAAAAATAAACACAACCATAAAAATGAATAAAGATTTTTATTATCGATTGCCTAAGAATGAATATCCATATGCACTTATCGAATAATATTAAGGAAATTTTACAATTTTCAATAGACCGATTACTTCTGTATTATACAAAATCATTATTTTGAAAGAAACAATTGCCCAAACATAACTACATTAAAGAAGCGATTAGAGCTTCCATTGATTTTATGGTTTACGAGAACACAATAGACATAAAAGATGTAGACATGTCATATATTGAGATAACTTATCTTGATTTCATTCATAAGTGAGATTTCTCATCATTCTTCCATATTTTTTAATAGCCACATAGATAAGGTTATTAATGGTAGTGCCTAAAAATTGAAAGCATATTTTTTTCATCTATTAAGTCATGTAATCCACAGAGGCAATGATAAGAGAGGGGGGAACAAAAAGACCTATCGAGTTAAATGTAAAAGTCTTTAATGTCAAAGAAAATTATTGGACAACAATTTCAGAAGTTCAATACCAAATGCACACATAGACATTCCCCTCTTACTGCATAAAGGGATAGTTTACACATCGATGAACTCTAGCTCAAAGTAGACACTTTTATTATCCATAATAACTCGAGACACATCCACCTTTTAAGTGAGTTTTAGTCACTACTCTCCAAGTTTTGCAACAAAAGAAAAAGAGAAAACTATAAATAGAAAACGATAACAATGTTTCGTACATGATGCACGCATATCACGGAACAAAAGGAATGGAGGTAATGACAAAGATGGATGGGAAGAATGAAGCCAAATTAGGGATTTGGCTATTTAAGGGTTTGGGTTCCCAGTTTCGGTTCTTAAAAATATGGAATTGAACTGGAATTAAGAACCTATATGTCTCTTCATGGAACCGGGAATGTCCGGTTCTTCAGTTCCTGATTTTACTCTAGAATCGTGCTCACCCTTAGTCAACAAGGGCTTCGTGGCTTGCCTCGGCCATTGTTGGGGGGGGGGGGGGGGGAATAAAGAAGGAAGAAAAGAAAAAAGGCAAGAAAAATAAAAAGTTAATAAAAAATTTGAAAAAAATTATTATTAAAAATTATCCACGTTAGTGTCGGTCAACATCCATGAGAGAATTTGATAACCAAAATTGATTAAATGGATTGAATTGACATAATCACAATAGGTTTTAGGACTTTTTTTGGCAATTCTCCCTAAACAAGGTCCTATATCACATCAGCACCTAAGCTGTAGAAAAAGAGAAATTACACCTTCACTGACTGATGAATAGAGAAAACAACTGAATATCTCACGTTAATGCTCAACAGAAGAAGTGTGTTAGTGGAGGAACTACTCACATTATATCCGGTTTCAATCCCTGAAGTAAGCTCTCAGATCCCAAGGCAAGTGTAAACATTTTACCTGGGGAGAGGAAATGATATCAATTTCAGTTCTTAATCATCCAATTTGCGAATGGTCAAACTGCATCATGATCCACATGATTGCAAAAGATGAATATGAATGAAAGATATCTCTATCATGAGATCAAAGACGTACGTGTGAAATATGAAACTAAAAACTTGAAAAATTGCGTGCTTAGGGTGGAATGTGCAAGGATAACGACATGATCACTCACAGAATCTAAACATTCCGAAGTCTCTGGCTTATCATCTTCCGTGCTCATTTGATTCATCTTCAAATTAAGCTTTATGTTGCTCAAGGTTGATAGGTTGCCATCACTTAATATTACCTGCATGAATACGGTCAATTTCTAAACTGCTGCTCATGTATCATCATGAATCCATGTCCAGTGTGTTCAGCCAAGTTACTATATGTGCTGAAGGACAGATCACTCATTTCACAACCAAGTCAGCTTTTCATATCCAACCCATAGGAACAAGAACAATTCCAAGAACCAAGTATGCAAAAGAGTTGCTTGCCACAACCATAGCGAGCACAACCCAAGCATATCTACATATACTGATTGATGGATTAAGAGCAATGCATAAACATATGAAGGTTCGAGTAAAAGAAAAAATCCTAAGTAGAAAGGAGCTTCAAGCTCAAAGACAGAACCTTTGAAGCTTTCACATGGGACGGACAGAGAGACCAACTAAGCCAACCCCTGAGCCAACCTATGTCCAATATTCTAGTCAGTACCTTAAATCAGTTCTAGTGCATGATATATATAGTTAAAACAGATCAAACTAATCAGATGAAAAGAGAAGGCAATAGAAGGCCAAGTGAATATCTGTGTTGTTTTGTAGACTACTGGATCTGATGAATTAGATTGCTACTACAGGAAATAAAACAATAGGGTTGGCAAAACTTTTATTATGGAATGCTATAAGATAACCAAATCTGGGAGAAGAAAACAATAGGGTTGTTAATTTTATTTAGTGCAACCCATCAAGTCGCTCCAAAAGACGGCCCCTCCCCTCGTCTTCTGGTCGTACGTTAGAAGTGGACTAAAGTCCGCATCGGATAGCGTCACTACGCCTTGCGTATACGAGAAGTCAAATGAGTCAGTTTTTGAAGACGCCATGATGTGTTTTTTTTAGTTTTGACCGTCTCTTAGTACCCACGTGTCCGTGGTTCCAAGTATATCTGTAATAAGTCAAGAAAATCATTTAAAATTAACTTAGTAATTAAGCAACAGATAAGTGTGTAAATTAAATGCACGACATATGTTTAATTTTCTTTTTTACCGTAGCGAATGGAAACAACCCTCTGTTTAAACCATCCACGACCAGTTTTGCCACGTACTTAATTTATCAACAGTTTTGTTTTTTTTTTTTTTTAACTTTGAATTTGCAGTTTTAAAACATGAATCGGCCTTTTTTCCTTGTCGTCTCCCCCTCACTCACACTCACTTCGAGGCACGTGTCGGTGGGCCCCGGGCAAACGCACCGTCCAGGACAGAGAGGATGGCGTCGACCCGACCCGATCCGAGCGCGGCGGGGTGGGGAAGGGAAAGTTGGTAGATAAGAGAGAGACAGTCGGTGGGCCCCGCGGACACGTGTGAGGGGCTCGCCGCTGTTGGGATTCGGGGATTACGAGGACAGAGAGGATGGCGTCGACCCCACCCGACCCAAAAGAAGTGGGGAGGGGGGGAAGGGAAAGTTGGTAGATGAGAGAGAGAGAGAGAGAGAGGGGTTAGGTAAATGCAATTGATTTTTCAAAGGGCAATGCCCAACACAGAATTGGGTAGGCGCATCCGAGACGGAACCAATGGGAAGCTTTCTTCTTTACGTTTAATGAATAAAACGACAAGTTTCGTAGTACACGAGTTGTTAAAGCAACACAGACCACAGAAACTTAAAGTAACAATGTATATAAATATCTTCGGAATCCTAAAATATATTGAAGATAAGAAAACAACATAAAAGTCTCGTTCACGGTCAATCTTGCGTACATACCGACCCAAGTTGTATGCGCCTCAGCTAGTAAACATGCAATCTCAAATTCCGAAATGGTAAAAGATGACTACACTTTATCATGCTATTTAAGGATTGAGCAATTTTAGGTTCTAAGTTTCAAATATCAAATCTATCAATTAAAACAGATTATTAATTTTTTAGAATTCGAAACTTATTATGAATACCTTAAAACCTAAAACCTATCTTGTTACATATACCAAGATCAACCTAGTTTCACCTATATTAGTAATTTATGATTGCAATAAATCATCATCTTTTGATGACCAACACTTTGTTATTATAATTTATTAACTACAACTTATATTTAGATATACAAAGAATATGAAATCTTAACAAAGTGGAAGCTCCAATTATAAAATGGAAGCTTAGATAGTGGTTCCAAATTATACAATCATCATCGGATTATAAAATACCATAAGATCGTGTGAAAACATAGATTAAGAAAAATACGAAGATTTGTTTTAGGTTTCTACCCGTTAAAACAAGTTTTCTAATTTTTTAAATTTAGAATCTACCCCATACATTTTAGAACCTAGAATTAGACCGATTCCTATTGGTTCGATTCTTCGATTTCAAAGAACCCAGAACCATCCTCATCCCTAATCCTATCAGTTTTGAATCTCCCCAAGAATCCTCAAAGTCATTAAGCGTCACAAAAAATCGATTTTTCTTTTTATGAGATCAAGACGTGTTCCTTAGCAAGCTCTTTTTAACAACTTCCGATGCTATGAGCAAAGATGGGGTCCTTGATCACAAAATCAACTTTGCTCGAAGCGATGCGAGGATGACAAAACCCAGCGGCTTCCGCGAGTTTGACCAGGTGGGAAATGATATTTAATGTGGCTATCTACATGAACTCCAGTCTTTATCTCCATGGGAATTATACGAATTTTCCAATTCCATTCTCATTCCACATCAAGGAAAAAGAAAAGGGAAATCTCTACAGCTCTTCACCAGAACAATTCCGCGTTTCCCCCAACTTGTCTCCCGCGTCATCGCCTTCAACCCCATAACATCATCATGCAGCAATTTATAAAACTGTCTCACTCTCATTTCTTCCGTGACTAGACAAAGAGGCCACTATAGCTGGTTTCGCGAAGGGTGGCATCCCATCAGCCTATTTAAAACATGTTGGCTTTGATCAGTTTTGTTTTAGTTTGAATTAACGTGCACTTTCTTTTTTGTTGGGAAGGAAGGGGGACAGTGGGATTAGGCGTGTCGGCCTTTTAGGGTTGATTGGTGGGAACGCTACCCGGCATGTAAACTGTAAAGCCAATGCGTCCAACTTGCATGTGAAGCCAAGAATCTAAGGGTTTCGACAGTACCGTCGGAACCATCTTCTGGTGGTGGTGGGATGGCATAACTGACCGGAAACCATGCATGAATCCGTAAAGTGGAGATTGGTTTCGCCCTTCTTTTGGGCTAAAGGGAACTGTCCAGCCAAGTGAGGGTCGCACAGCTCTTGCTGGCTACTGGGGTGGGGGTTGTAAGGCCCTTGCCAGCCGTAAAGCCCGCATTGGCTACATGCGAGGCTTAGCCCCAGATCAGCAACGCCTGTCTTACAAGGCACTAGTGGTGTCCCGCGTTTTTGGATAATTTTCTCATTATTCTTTTCTAGCCGACATATTGGTCATGTAGTCACAGTTGCCAAAAATCGTATCCTAGGCAAGTCCCACAAGGAATTTCATGGAGACAACTTTAGAGGTAAAGCAAGATTCCGCATTAGATGACCTAGTGAAGCATCATCTGCATTTGATCCCTTTGTGAAGTATATCTCCTTCTTCTTCATATCACAGCAGGCCACAGGGGTAGCTAGCTGGGCATCTCCTTCGTATCACTGCTGTTCCAGACCAGCCATGGCTTCAAAAGATCATCTGATGCCACGCATAAGGAAAAAAAAGAAGGATGTCCTCCAACAACTCCGGATGACATGGCAAGCCAATGGCTTTTCCCGAAGGCCGATTAGGAGGCCGCCGTCCTTCGGCTGATTTCAGACATATCGAGCCTTGCCCTCATCGTTGGGAATCCAGAATAATTGCAGTTACACACTAGGATTGGGGAAGAAAGCATCGTCAAGATAAGGGTCGGGTTCTTTATTAGATGTCATCTTTAGGGGTCTTTGCGAACGTGAATTGGATTCACTGAAAGGAGATGTACAACAGGGGATTGATTTACACGGCAAACTTGACCCTTATCTTAATGGATCTGAGAGGCAAGACTCTTCGGCGGTCATTTGTCATACCAGAAAAATGAGCATAATCTTCGTCAATGGGTAATAGGGCCAGGGGCCAGGGACCTGTAACTGTGAGGACACCACATGCGATCAACTTTCATTACACGGTCTAGAACATCAGCTGTCCAGAGGGTGAAATTGACATTGGATGTTACGCTCCAACCGCGTTAGCCAAAAGACCCATCGATTTCATTAGCCTCTCACTTTGACATCAAAAGGAGCTTCAACTTTCCAGAAATTCACAACACCAGGGAAACATGGATCGGCGCATCTGATTAAAGATAGACAGGCACCATAACTCATACTATCATCTGACAAAGTATCTCGCCGTCGAGTAAGCATCATTCCCATAATGTGGATGTAGCATTTTCTCTTAAAACTCAAATTACTGCAACAATGTTCGCTATCCCCTACATCAAATCACATAGGCCAAGTGAAAGAATAAGCGAAACTCTTCAGAAAGTACTTAAGAGAAGTAGCTGTCGCTGCTTCACAAGATGCGAATCCTAAATTAAAAGATGAGAAGCAGGAGGGGCGCGAAATGAACTCTGTGTAATCTGGCGTTTTTAGCAAAAGAAAGGAAAGGAGATGACATAATTAGTTACCTAAAGAGGAAGTCCTAGCCACATCTTACCACCCTTTTGTTCTTCTTGTTTTCTCTATTCAATAATGATAGAAATTTCATGGACATAATATTAATTTCATATCTGCTGCTTTATATGTTAGCATTCGTTGTTCATCCATGCTATAAAAGAATCGATTATAATGTGGCCCAACAAAATGATCTCCAATCTTTCTCAATAAGAATGATAAAGATTTTCCTTTTTATCCTCGTTCCGTTAGGGGCAAAAAAGAAAGAAAAAAGAAAAGAAAAGAAGAAGAGGGATTTCCACACATCTTTTTCTATGGGTTCCACCTTCTACTTTAATCCCCTGCATCGTGGCCAAACCTTACGTTATGCGACGGTTTATACCCTATCTTGCTCTCACTTTTTTTGCGAATTCAAAAGGACCATGATTAGTTTCACGAAACAGTTAAGCCTTTTCAAATATTTTAACTCGTGGCCACGCGTGTAGAAAAAGTTGATCGTGCCGCGGTTTGATTTTATCCCCGAGTACGGGTGGACGGTGGAGGAGGCGTCCTTGATTTTTTTTTCATGAGTTGGGATGCAAAGTGCCCCTCAAATCACTCGACGATTTTGGAGAAAAGGAAATCCAAATTCGTTTCCTGGGCGTGCGATTAGAGGCAAGCTTGCATTGAAAATCAGCTATTTGCCCCGATTAAGTATAATGTCAGCCAACAAAATGGACTACAACCATTGTCGAAACAGAAAGATGCGAATATCAGTTTTATTCTCGTTCTGTCAAAGGAAAGGACATTTCCATAGCTCTCCCTTTACCAGTTCCGCGTTCCACTTTATCTCCTTCACCGGAGCCGTTACCCATCGCGCTACGCCATGATTTGTAGACTATCTGGGCGCTAATCTTTCGTGAATTTAAAAGCACCATCGTAATTTTCAGGAGAGAATGCTTGCGATCAGACCATTTCATTCATGTTGGGTTTCGATTGTTCTTCAACGGTGGAGCATACAAACACGAAGTTGATTATGTTGGCGTTTGATATGAGATGGACCTGCGCATAATAGTGGAACCGATAGAAAAAAGATGTGTGGAAATCCCTCTTCTTCTTAGACTGCTGGATCTTGTGTCAGATTGTTACTACAGAAAATAAAACAGTAAGGTTGTCAAAACTTTTATAATGGAATGTCCATAAGAGAACCAAATCTAGCGTGGATAAATCAAGAAAATTGAACCCACAACACCAATGTTTATTTGGAAATTCTGATGTACTTTGGACAGCTTACTTCAGAACATGTTTAGCTGGAGAACATATCCATAAAGGAAAGTGTTGAAAATATGATACATGGAAACGACAGGATCTTGCAATTTACGTTAATACGAAAATACTAGAGAAATAAACGAGAAATAATGAAGACACTAGAAATTTACGTGGTTCAATCCGAATATCAGTACCTACATCAACAGGGAGAGCCAGTAGCAAATAATCTACTATGATCGAAAAATCAAAGGTAATCAAAGTTACAATCACTCACACACTCGAGTGTTTCTCATACCTAGATTTAAACTCAAACCGAAAGTGTTTACCAATAAATAATACAAACTCACAGCACAAAATCATCGAGTGTTCAAGCCCTTGCAATTCACCCACGTACATACGAAAACAAGAACTCCGTTCTTTCTTGTATGGTCCGTACGGAAACTGCAACTTCTTGACTTGGCTTCTATTTTTGTGCAGTGCTCTCTCTTGAAGAAACCTTTGCTTTATATATATATATATATATATATATATATGTAAACCAAGCACTACTAGGTTTCTCTTATAGATAAAAGAGGAAACCCTTATTTTTATCCTTTTGTGCAAAAGTAATCCTAGTCAAACTTGGAATGACAAGAAAACCAATTTTGAATAGAATAGAAAATATTTTGATCAAATCAAAATCTTTCTATGGATCAAGTTCATGAAAATTTAAATTCGAGACATCATAATTTAACGGAAAGCATCAACCCTGACAAAAGTACCGTTAGGTTTGATCGAACACCTAACGAGAGAATGGACTGAAAGCTAATTTCAGTCGGCACATAAATCCACACAATGCATGTGACGACAAACCATCTGCAATTAAAACAGTCTTCATAACTAAGATCAGATTGTGCTCTTTTGCCAAAAAATAAAAAAAAAAATACATCCACGCCTAATATAATGGAACAAAACCAAGCAAGCATATGACCCAAGACAAGCATTCAGTTCTTCGAAAATGTATATGAACCAGTACCATACATACCCTGTATCCCTTTCAAGTACACATTTCTGAAAGATGTCCGTACTCAAATAAGCTGAGCGGGGCACATTTTTCTTTTCTAAAACAACAGACAGACAGAGAAATACAACATTGGAGGAAGGTTGGATCACTCGAGCTCAGTTTCTTCACGGCCACTTCTTCATGGTCCATTCTTTGGCTTCCTTAAATTTCCGTTCACATCCACTCAAAAATGCTGTCTGTTCACTTGCACGGTTGCCGGTCTGGCAATATGTGGCAAAATGCTCGCAATTATTGTTGATGAGGTTGTAATCGCCAAACACATTATCCACACGAAGCTTGTTGGCCTCATCGACGACTTGATGGGGCAACTTGGTATTGAGTAACGTAGTGCAAGTTCCTCGCCTTGCGAACTTAAACCTCAGTAGTGGCCACCCGTATTCATACTGGTGAAGGGATTGGAGTTTTTTGCCATCCTGCCGGAAGCAATTGAGACAAGTTTTGACAACCCCACGGTCAATGCTCTCCTGGTATCCACATTCTAGGCATGGATACAAAACTTCTTGCTTGTAGCTAGTCTTGAAAAGTGATGAAAATATGGTCTTTTTGCTTTGTGTTCGGGTTAAATGAATCACATAGCCATCACCGACGTAAATTCCTGTCATCCATACGTGCAAACCATTAAAGAATCAGATTTAGTTCAAAATGGAAAAAAAAAAAAAACAAACAGGAAAAAACATTATTTAAAGACAGTTTGGACTTTAGAGTCGTCGAGCTGCTTGCTGATCATTTTGCTATAATTAATCTCGTTGACAAGTCCAGATCTCTCGCTCTTAATCTTGAAATGGAGTTGAAAAGCACAGCTTTTGTAATATCTCTCTACAAAAGTCGAGGTCCGAAAGAACACATGCTACGGTCCAAATAAATTAAGTGGGCATAATTTTCTATGTTTGCTTCTGTTCTGCATCGTTGCTATAAATAATTAATTATAGTCTGACCTGCAAAATTTATTACGGTCATTCACCAAAGGGTAATGCTAAGATAACGGCACCGTTATTCCCAGAGAATAAGGATGCCTTCTGAACCACAAAGTCACTTTCCTTTCTAATGGGCAATCGGCCGTGATAAGTTGAACAATAATTCTGATTTTAACAGAATTCATCAAGCCTAAGTTACTGAAAAAAGTCATAAAACCAAATTCCAAAGATAATTATCTATGTTATACAAACATAGGGTTTTTGTGCAAATAAAGAAAATTGAATTTTTGTAGTTTTGGGTGCCAAACCAAAATACGGGTAAAATTCTCTCTCTCTCTCTCTCTCTCTCTCTCTCTCTCTCTCTCTACCTATGAAGAATCTAGGGTTTCCATAGGGTTACTTTTTCTCTGGCGAGATGGCATGTTGGACTGAACTCAGATATGAATTGCCTTGAAATAAATGAAAACAAAAGGAGAGGAGAGCGAAACCGTGGGGGTGTGGGTTAAAGAGCGAAACCGTGGGGGTGTGGGTTAAAGAGCGAAACCGTGGGGGTGTGGGTTAAACTCAAAACTGATATAGACTCAGGAAGATGACCCCAGTTTAGCTGCCGCTCGTCCCAGGACTCTTCGAGAGTGGGAATTGATTTATCATTCATTCTGGGCTGAGGGGGAAATGTTTAAGTTTGGCTTGGCAGAGAGAGTATGAGAAAGTGGACTCACAAGCCATCCATCATGAGAGCGAGCAATCGGAGAAATCGGATTTGAATTTTTATTAGAACTTTTTACGCCTTTTCTCTGGTGACAGAAATCATGGGGAGAGGAAGAGTAGAGTTGAAGAGGATCGACACCAGCATGAACAGGCAGGTGAAATTTACTACTACTTATTTGCATCTCACTTGGCTACATAGCTTTGTAGTCATTCATTTTCTGGTGGCTTCAATATTGACGAACCATCCACTAGAAATATTATACTTTCTGCTGAGGGTTCTAGGTGTTGTTGGAAATGGAGTTTATCAGTATAAATTGATCGACTAAAGAGCAAAAAGATTTTAAAAATAAAAATAGGGCAAGTGCAAGATCAGGAAGATAAGAAGGACTCACCATGATGGCTGTATACTCCATACAACCCATATCTATAAACGTGATCCCCAAGTTGGAGATCTTCAGGTCTCACCACTTTCCACATCAACTGCATCAATATCGTCAATACCTTGTTGATGATCGTCATCACCATTTTCGCTTGTGGCCCCTTTTCACTCTATTGGACTTGTGCTTGAGCTGATTTACCTGCCAAAAAATCCCCAAGCTGAAGATAATTTGCAGTGAAGAGAAGAACAAGAAAACTCAGGTGAGGCAGCTAAAATAATCACCTGCGCGGCTAAAAGGTCGATGTCAGAGATGATGAATACGGTCCACAGAAGAGAGGAAAGATAAAGGAAGAAGCGAGTGAGAATGAAGCGGGGGAGATTGGACGACGATGATGGGGTTATGGTATGAGGGTGCTTCAAGGTGCGTGTGCGCCAGAGAGATGGCGTCCACAGAAGAGAGAGGAAAGTAGAAGGAAATAGTGAGTGAGAATCAACTACTGGAAGATGGCGATGAAGTCACTGTATGGTGGTTCTTCAAGCGTGTGAGAGAGAGACTGAGAGAGATGGCGTCCACAGAAGAGAGAAAAGGAAAAAGGAAGAAGTGAGTGAGAATGAACTAGAAAATGAGTGGGCGAGGGCGATGAGGTTATTGTATGAGGGTTGCTCAGTTGTGTGTCTCTCTCTGAGAGAGAGATGGCGGAAGAGAGAGGAAAGGAAGAGGAAGAAGTGCGTGAGGGGGAGAGGGGGCGATGGCAACGAGGTTAGTGTATGAGGGTTCTTCAAGCTTGTGTGTGTCTCTTCAAGCGTGAGAGAGAGAGAGAGAGAGAGAGAGAGAGAGAGGGGAAAGGAAGAGGAAAAAGTGGGTGAGAATGAACTGGGGGAGAGTGGGGTTATTGGATTAGGGCTCTTCAAATTTGTGTGTGTCTCTTCAAGTGCTAGAGAGAGAGATGGCGGAAGAGAGAGGAAAGGAAGAGGAAGGAGTGACCGAGAATGAACTGAGAGAGAGTGAGCAACGGCGATGAGAGAGGAGAGAGGAAGGGAAGAGGAAGAAGAGGGTGAGAATAGGTTAGGTCAGGAGTTCCTGAAAGCAGATTGAACTGGGATCCAAAGCTCTAGCTCCGAATGGATGTCCCATAGATTATGAAGGTCTTAAATTTTTAGTACAATTTAGGATATAAAATTAAAAATCTGCTCTGCTCTCTCTCTCTCTCTCTGGGTCCGTCGATTTCAAACTGTCTCTGATCTTGGATGCCTAGATATCGAACATAAGGAACAAAGGAAAGGATTGTGAAGATGCAGAGGTTGAAAGGGACGGTTATGATCACATCGTTGTACCTACATTTTTATTTTATTTTTTTACGAAATGTACCTACCTAGCTCTAAAATCATAATGGAGTAAATACAAGAATGAAAAAATCAAGCCGAGGACAGATGAGCTAAGAAATGATATATAATGTGGCCGACCAAATGAACTCCAGTCTCTCTCCATATGAATTATATAAATTTTCCAATTCTATTCCCATTCCGTGAAAAAGAAAAAGAAAGAAAGGGAAATTCCTACAGCTCTTCTTCTATTAATTCCGCTTTCCATTTCTCCTACATCATCGCCATCACCCATCACATTGTGCCCCGATTTATAATTTGTCTTGCTCTCATTTCTTTTGTGAATTGAAAAAAACACGAACGCCATAATTAGTTCCGTGAGAGAGTGGCCTCCCATCGGACAATTTCAAGCATAATGTTTTGGCTGCCTTTCGAATGGCTAAGCCGATAAAGATGCCGCTGTTTTTGTTGTGGTGTGATGTGACGACGGGGGAAACAGTGGGATTTGGCGGTTTTGATCTTTTAGGGTTATGACTGTTTGGAACGCAAATTGCATGTGAAGCCAAGAATCTAAAAGGGTTTCGAGTGTATTATTGCAGCTATCTTCGGGTGGTGGGATGGCATTTAATGAACGAAAACCGTGTATGAATCTGTAAAATTCGTGGAAACACAGTGGACGGCTCCAAATGTTTAGACCGTCACAGAAATGTGTGATCTTTTTCAGAAATTCGTCTTGAAATAAAAGAACAATTAACAAAAAGTGTGAAAAGGCAGGATGGCTTCAACTTAACAGAAAGGGTACCCAATTAGTCCTAAACCCATCATTCGGTTCTTACTTTGATCGTGAATTTTTTAGTTTTGCTAATTTAATCTTGAATCTTTGCGTAATATAGTCATTGCGATCAATTTTGACTAAAAATCGTTGACGTGATGGAGTACCACATAAAATGGTTGGTAATTACTGGAGTATCGCGTTAGCAACTTCCGATGAAAAATGGCCGGTGGAACTACATGAAATTTCACGCAAAAGATTAGGACCGGACTGGCTAAGCTGGAAGGGATGCAATATACAAATGATCCCATCAACCTGATACACAAGCAAGGGAGAGCAAAATACAAATGCAACAGGGAAGGAAGGAGGAGCTCGCCGTGATGACTATAGAAGCCATATAATCCATATCTCTAGATATGATCTCCTGTTTTCAGATCTTCAGGCCTTACCACCCCTCCACATCGACTGCGCCAGTAGCATCATTACCACTACCTTCTTGATGATGTGCGTCGCCATTTTCGGGCCTTCACAATCTATTTATGCCTTTCGGGGAATCCTGACCCGAACTAGGTGTTCTTTTAGACTCTCTCGGAAAGAAGAAAAAAGTAACCCACATGCCGAGGCAGGCTAATCAGGTTGTGAGGGTCGCTGACCAAGAAAGACAAAAAAGGTTTTCTGTGGTCCAACGTCGTCACAACTGCGACAGAACTCGTGATGTGTCTCTTTCTGGACACTAAATTCCATTATGGTATCGTTCATTCCTGGGACCCGCATTTCTTGCACTGTCACGAGCTGCTGCAACATTACCGGAATCACATCCGTCGCCGGGAAGGAAATTAAAGCTGTTTCATATGACCAGTCGCAGAAAGCTGTTCGAGGAACGCCAGCTGACTTACTGAAAACTTAAGATCAAGGCGATTTGTCCTAGTGTCTGTGGTTTTGTAACTATGGAATTAGGCGTTGGCTTGCATTGTGCTATATTGAAATGCGTACTGTTTTGCGGAACAACTTTTGGATGCACATGCTACTTCAGCTTCAAAAAGGTTTTCTATATGTGAACACTACATCCATCACCGCGCATCATTATATGATGCACAGTACATGTGGTAGATAGTGGGTGTGAATGCGCATTAGATTTGATCATCCCTATGCTGGTTTGTTGCGGTGAAATGCATTTCATGTCGATGCATAGATGGCCTTCTTGAGTCTTAAACGCATTTCGAGATGGTGGAGTACCCCTATTAATCATGAGATTCTATATGTTATTACAATATATTGTCTCCATTTGAATGAAAAAATCAAAAAGGAAATTGTTGGATCCAATACCGCTTTACCTTTTAACTCCCATTTAAAGAAGTATGAACGCACCATTTCCAGTCAATTCACCATCACTTTCCCTGGCCTATTCATGTGATCATTCTAGCAATTTTGCCTGTCGTGTCTAAGGCTTATGATTAGATGTGACGCCATGAGCGTGCCACAGATTTGCACCTGCTTTTGGGAAACCCATGATTACACGGACCAAAACACAATGGACGGCTCTAAGAATTTAAATTACCGAAGAAATGCGAGATATTTTTAAAGACAATTATAGTGAAACAAATGAAGAACAAATCGCAGGAGTGCAATAAGGTGGGATGGGTTTGGTTTGATGGAAAAATTACTCAATTAATCCTAAATTTATTGTATGGTTTTTACTTCAATCATAAACTTTTCAATTTTACTATTTTAGTCATAAATCTTTACATGAGATTTCAATATAGTCATTCCGACTAATTTTCACCGAAAATCATTGATATGGTGAAGCGTCATGTAGAATAGTTGATAATGATTAGATACAAAAAGTAGTTAGAAGGACTAAATTGAAATTTTGCGTAAAAAATTAGGATAGAATTGACAAAGTCGAAAAGTTTATAATTAAATTAGCATTTATATAATAAATTTATGATTGATTGGATATTAATGAGGGGCATCTCAGTGTAACCTGGGATTGGACCAGAACTCTCGAAGATTAAAAAATCGAGATTGGTTTTGTTGTTCGTTTTGGGCCCAAGGGAAACGTTTAATCAAGAAGGACGAGGGAAACTTGAGGACGAAACTTAAAGAGGGCATTGATTCACTTGACGTTGCAACATCGGACGAGTGGCAATGCCGAAAGGTCAGATGGCAGATGCCGAAACTGAGTCATTGATCCAATTGCCCGACGTATTTCCCATTTTATTCTGAATTTTACAGAATTGAATTTTAAATCTTTTTATATTTTATTAATTAAGTTTATTAGATCAATTTTAATTAGAAATTACTAACATAAATGTCAACCATCTTACCTAACATAATTAATGCCAACGTATACAATTATTAAATTTCTGATTTCTTTTATTTTCTTTCTTTCTTTTTCTTTTTCTTCCTTCCTTCCAAGCCCAACAAAAGTTGCCGACAAACCCTTGTCAGTTGCAAGTGAGGGTCCGTCAACCCTCGCCAATCGCAAGTGAGGGTTGCCTGATGCTCGCTGGCCATTGGGTACAGGTTGCAAGGCCCATGCCAACCATGAAACCCTCCTCAATTGCGGGTGAGGTCACAAAGTCCTCACTAATGACCCTCGTCAGACTTGGTGAAAAAAAGGAAAAGAACTTAGGAAAATTAAAATATAAAAAATCATCTACATCAGCACTAATTGCCTTCCATGTCAGCAATTTTCTGGTTAAAATTAATTGAATAAACTTAATTGGCAAAATGTGTAAAAATATTTAGAATTTAATTGGTAAAATTGAAATGTTTAGAATTAAATTAGCAAAAGTATAATCAATTTAGGATTTTTTGGACAACTTTTTAGACAACTTTCTTATTGTTTTCTTCTAGCCGACCTATTGGTTATTTAGTCACGGTTGCCAAAAATCATATCTTAGGCAAGTCCCACAAGGAATTTCATGGAGACAATTAATAGCTTAGCAAGATTCCGCATTAGATGACTTTGTGAAGTATCGTCTGCCTTTGATCCTCTTCTGCGAAGTACATTTCCTTCTCCTTCATATCACAGCATGCAACAGGGATAGCTCGTTGGGCATCTCCTTCGTATCACTGCTATTCGAGAGCTGCCATGGATTCAATAGATCATCTGATGCCACGCTTAAGGAAAAAAGGGACACCCTCCGATAACTTCAAATGAGATGGCAACCCAATGGCTTTTCCCTGAAGACCGATCAGGAGGCGTCCCTCGACCGGTTCCAGAAATATCAAGCCTTGCCCTCATCGTCAGGAAGCCAGAATACTTGCATTTTGCACAAGGATTTGGGGAAGAAAGCATCATCAAGAAAAGGGTCAGGTTCTTTGTTAGATGTTACCTTTAGTGGTGTTCTTCGCTTGTGCGTTGGCTGTCCAGAGGTTGAATTGACGTCGGATGTTACGCTCCAATCACGTTGGCCAAAAGACTCGTTGATTTCATCAGCCTCTAACTTTGGCATTAAAAGGAGCTTCAACTTTTCAAAAAAAAAATATATATATTTTTTTTTTGCATATGGCGGGCGAAGGTGTTGTGGAGCTCATTCGGAAAAACACGAATTAAATTTTCATTTCCCAGATCTCGAGGTCAGAGCAGATCAGATCTCGCCACGTGTAAGCGCCTAAGTCACGCAGAATCGTCGTGTCGCACAAGCACAAGCACAACACGAAAAAAGGGACACGCCTACGGCAGGGAGGGATAATCCAGGGACACGTTAAGGCGCGAAGTGGGCCGTACAAACATCACATCCCAATCACCCCTCCCCCACCAAAAATAAATAAAGAAAAAAGAAATCCACACAAAAAAATGAAGAAAAAAATTGAAAACTAAAAAGAAATAAAAAGAAGCGAAAAAGGTGGGATTTTCCTCGTACGGCGGGCCGTTTCTGTTTTGTCGGAGAGCGCGGGGTGACACGTGTCCCCCCCTCCTCGGCGGCTCCTCCGCGGCTGCGGCAGCCCTCTCTCCCCCACCCTTCTTAGAGGGCTCCATTCTTTTTATTTAAATCTTAAAGAAGCCTACGACCGAGCAAGTTTTTAAATTATTTCATTTGAATTGAGATATAAAATTTGAAGGTATTCTCTAGTTAGAAGGGAATAAAAAATAGATGTAATGCGTATGAGCCCTCCAAGATAAAAATAATAATAAATAAAAAAGTGGGAGTGTTACATCTTTTTCACCTGGCGGTAATTAGAATATAAGCCTCGACGTGAGTGTTTACCTTCATCTTGGAAAAGCCCCCTCTAACTTTGGAAACGAGGGGTTGGCGCATCCAATTAAAGATATACAGGCCCCATAACTTAGCGTCCTAATAAGAGTTTCGTTCCACTATTGTTTGACAAAGGATCTCACTGTCGAGTAAGCATCATTCACTGTTGGAAATTCGGATGGGTAGTTTTAGAAATAGATTGTTAAGACAAACGTCCAATACCAACCAAAGACATGGCTCTGATACCACCGTTGGATATTTGCGGAAGCGTGTGCTTGTGTATGTGTAAAATAGACTAGGAAATATTGATGTATTTTTTAGAAGGTTATTTGACAAAGGAAGCACAAGGGAAAAATAAAGAAAATTTTTATTAGTTGGTGGGTAATACAAGGGGAAAAGAGAAGGAGTTGAAGTTGGTATGTTGGGATCCTTTTAGTGGACATCCCCTTAGCTTATTTATAAGCATACATGACTGACTTTCCTTACAAAAATCTGATCAAAAGTCATATTATCATGGATTCTTCTACACTATTCTAGTTGCTAATTTTTCTAGACTACTCTAGTTGCTTAAGTGATAGATAATTTGTAAGATTTTTCTAGACTTTTCTAGCAAAAGTTTATACTAGATAATTATAGAAATTGGATCAATATTTTAATAAGTTCTGGCTCTAAGCTGAGCCATGAGCTCATGGCTGAGTTGGGGAGCAAAGTTACCAAGAACTCATCATCCACAGCAAATCGGCGCTCCAACCTCGGCTCGACTCTGAGCCAGGCGCCATCCTCCACGTTGTTTCCCACAAGAAACAAAAGAACTATAGACTTGGACATTGAAGAAGAAGATGCACTTTGGTTTATCCAACATTTTTTTTTCCTTTTTCTTTTCAGTCTTTGCTTTAACTTAAACTTAACCAAACTGACGTTGGTTCGATCCAAATTGAACAATTTATTTCTTTTGGAGCAATTTCTTATGTAGTATAAATTGAATGACTTATACATAACTCCATCCATAAATCAAATCTAGGAAAATTCATACTTGAGATAACAATGCAGAGTGAGTGAGCCAAGATCAAGTGAGGGTAAGAGCAAACGAATATAAGTTAGTTGAGTTTAAGTATGCTAAGAACCCATCTAATTATCATATTATTTTGGGCGCTATCATTCTACATCTATTTACCGAATATAATTGACTCGTATAATAACTCGACCTATCAAATATTGATTAAAAGATTAATTTTGCAATTTATTTTTGACAGGTCTAATGGAGGCGCAAACGAGAGAGGATGATGATGCGGTACCTTGGAGTCTGGATCTTTCATTGGATCGCACGAAGATTTCTACTAACCATTTTCTTGAGACGGGGAAGAAAGATTTTCTCAAGAGTTCAATAGAGCAACGCCGCACATGTCGGCAAGCACGTCTGGGGAGAATGGAATTCCCATCAATTATGAACGTCTTAAATTCCCATCAATCTGAAACACACGGACTCAAAGCCCAATTAATTTATACGCAAAGAGACCTAAGGATAGTAGAAAATCCATAATATGTTTGGTACAATTTAGGATAGAATTGAAAACCTTTGAAAATGCTGCAAAGAAAAATTCATGAAATCTAGAAAGTTTTTCCCTTTTTCCACCACAGCCACTTCAACAGACGCTGTTACGGACCCAAACCGGTCGCAATTGTTTTTTACCTGGAGTCCGAGCTGTAGAGGTCTCTGAAAATCTGAAAACCAAACTGAGGAGGTTCTGCGTTTTGCGTAGGGTGGGTGTGGAAAGAGAAAGAAGATGGACCACACCCATGAACCAACGTGAAGACGCGCTCCTGATGGAAAAT
>CM026417.1:44513876-44527156 GCA_014858505.1 Corymbia citriodora subsp. variegata | reverse complement strand
CCCCCCCCAACAATTCGCCCGTATGAAATTAGATAAACAGGGGATTTTTTTGCCTTAGCCATGGAGAATCTAGGGAATTGATTTACAGAATTTGAGAAAGAATCACATTGTCCCCATTCACTAATCTTTCGATCTGCGAATTGCGATTTAGACTTAATCGTAACCCAATCCTCATATCCCACCCTCAGAAATATTGTATGTACTACAGCGACATGTTCTTCAAGTAACAAATGGAACTACAAAGGTCGAGGTACTCCTTGACATGAAGGAAGCATGAAATACACGCGAGGGAAGCAACCGTGCACAACTTCTGTAACGAAAGATAAATCCACTTGAGAATATGGTGAAATCACATTAGGAAAGCGAGACAGAGTAACCTTAGTTCAATATAAGCATAGAAGTACATAGATACTTGCTGATGGCTAAGAATGTTTTTGTATGTGAAAAGGGTCGACAGCATTAGGACACATTAAAGCCAAGAATGCAAAGAGCGAACCACAGTATCTAGAGAACCAGAAGCTATCGCCATTCTCTAATTCACGAAAAATGCAAATGCTATCAGGAGGACACAAGGAACGACAGTCAACCAAGGCATGTCACCAAGCAGAACATACATCAGCAAGCCGCACTTGACACATCCGAGAGCAACAGCAATGAGAGCGGAGGCAAGTCGGAACCTTGGGTCTATATCTCGCCCTCCCATCTTGACAATTTTCAGCAGTCTATAGATACGCATGATTTTTGCACGGGTAGTGTTGGGTGGAACATCAGTGCACTGGATGAGTTGATTCAGGTTCTCCTCCAGGGAATCAAGACGATGGATATATGCAGCAAGTAGATATGCCAGCTCTGCTTGCTCTGCTTCACATCTTGGAAATAAAATCAGCAAACCACTTGTTAATCTTTTGGAAAAGCTCAAGTTTTGAACTCTTTCTACATCACATAAGATGGCAATCTTTCCAGAAACTTTCAAGAACTGCCACTTTAAGTTCTAAAGGAAATTTAACGCAGTATGATGCCAAGCTTCTAGTGCAAATAGCTAATGAGTACGCATTGCAGGAGTCTAACCTCTGTACGTACTGCAGGTATGTAGCTCATCTATTGATCCATGGCTAATTAAGCTAGTGAAAACTCATCTTTTCAACAAAATGGAACACCAGAGTACCAGGGGATGCCTCTTTAGCACCTATAAACCTTTCCTAAGACACTCTAACGACAGTTAATCACAAAACATAACCACCTAGATCCACAAAACTACCAGGAAGGCCCCTGCTTACCGGCTAGAAACAGAGTAAAGCAAACTGCAGGTCTTCTTCATAGGAAAAGCTAACAAGACTTACTATTAATAGTTGTTCTCAATGAGTTTCTCATGACCAAAAAAAGAAGCAGAGTCGATGAACAGCCGTGTCTGTTCATCAATGTGATAGAATTTTCCCACTCGGTAACTTTAGGAGAAGAGGTTCACTTTCCTTTCAACCTTGTGATTTTAAAAAAGACATGGCAGTTATTAAGGATTTCACTTCTTGGTATGAATCCTGCTGTATGCACTTGCCAAACGGATACCATGAAAATTTATCAATTCGTAACTACAAGAAGGCATTTTGCAAGAAACGAGCCATTTTGCATGCACCAGATATGATCTAAATTCATGCTCTGCTCTGAGTAGAGCCCATTTCTGTTCTCTGAGAGTGGAGTCGTTATGAACATCTCAATTTATTAAAGGAAAAAACGAATAAATGAAGAAAAATTCTGAGTTTCCTCAGAATCCTTAAACTTGTAGATGGAGCTGGGCTACAGATTTAAGGTCACCGAGGACTACCGATTTAAGTTCTAAAGGAAATTTTATGTGATATGACACCAAGCTTTTGGCGCAAATCATAGCTAACGAGTGTATGCATTGCAGGAGTCTAACCTATGCATGCACCACAGGAGTATAGCCCATCTATAAAACCAATTAAGCTAGAGAAAAACTCTTCGTTTCAACAAACTGGAACATCATAGTATCAGGGATACTCCCTTGACGCCTATAAACTTTTCGTAACCTTCTCTTACAACACTTCCACAAAAACCAGACCCCCCAGATGCACAAAACTACCAGGTAAGCCCCCTCTTTACTGGGTAAAAACAGGGTAAAGCTAACTGGATGTCTTCTCTTTTCTTAGGAGGGAAAGCTAAGAAGACTTTCAATTAATACGGTGTTCTCAATATGAGTTTCTCAAGACAAAAGAAAGCTGCCGAGTGCATACACACTCGTGTATCTTCATCAGCGTGACAGAATTTTCCCTCTCACCCTGTAACTTTAGGAGAAGGTTGACATTTTTTCCAACTTCGTGATTTTCAAAAAGGAATGGCGATTATTATGGACTTCAATTTTCTCAGACGAACTCGGCTGTTTTAATGGTGTGCATACTTGAGAGGGATTATTCCTGGTATGAGTCCTACTGTATTAAATTACCAAATGGATATCATGAAAGTTTACCGATTCACACGGGAAGAAAAGGGTCAATAACTACAATAAGGCATTTTGCAGACACCAGATATGCCCATGAGGACATACTCTGCTCTGAGTAGAACCCATTTCTGCTCTTTGAGATTTGAATCATTATGAACATCTCAATCAATAAAAGGAAAAAACGAACAGAGGAAAAAAATCTGGATTGTATAAATTGGTGTTCCGACCCAACTCTCACCATCTAACGCAAGAAACAGACCATTTTTCTACAGGCAAGTGAAAGATTCCCCTGGGCTCTTAAGTAGCACATACAACGACTAAAATGCAGGTTTCTTCGCCATAAAACAGCACGTATTAGTATATACAGTGTGACGTGGTCAGAGATAGAAACAGGAATCAACGTCAAGATTGACATGAGTTTTCCTCAGAATCCTCAAACTTACAGACGGAGCTGTGTGGACCATGCTTTTTTATATATTCAAGGTCCCTGAGGCTTACCTCCGACCACCGTAATCAGCTGGACTGCTGTTCTCCATTAACCTTCCGTCTTTGCCTGATCTCTCCTCTTCCTGAAAATATGGTTTCTTCAAGTGTTTGTAGATTGCTGTCTCGTGAACGAAGTGCTGCAGGGGAAGAACAAGTAGTGAGCGCCGGTGGGTGTCTTGGCTTGGGCACCTACCTTGAGCTATGATTCTCAAAAATTTCTCATAAGGTTCGGGACCCATGAGGCCACTCGCTTTTTGGACTCCAGTCCAAAAAGCGAGTGGCCTCATGGGTCCCGAAGCTTTTTGAGAAATTTTTGATCGCACGGTGCAAATTTCATTTTTTGCATCCGGCACCCCCACCATCTCGCGTGCAAATTTCATCCGGCACCCCATCGATCGCACGGTGCAGTTTTTATCAGCACGTTTTGATCGCACGGTGCAATTTTATCAGCACTATGCGTTTCCCGTTTTGCTTCCATCGCACCGTGGGTTTTTATCCTATGAAGGGCACGGTGCATTTCATCCCGTCTTCGATGCGGGTGGGATGGGTCCCCCCATTTGCGTTTTGATCGCACGGTGCATTTTTTTCCGATGCGGACCATTTGTATTTTGATCGTACAGTACCCACGAATCCGCAAGGCAAGTCTGTTTTATAGCGCCTTGACTTGAAAATCGGGTCGTAGGACCTTTTGGATTTGTTATCTATATTTCTTTTTTTTCCTTTTTGTTAATACATCCAGAATTCTTATAATACATCCAAATGCAGCCACATTGGTTGTATTCCCGCGACGATCCGTACACTCATTTGGATATGATTTACAATACCGTCCATTAAATTTCTTTTCAAATTCAAACTTTACGGTTCTAAATGACAAAAATTACTGAGAAAATCCTAAACTTATTACAATCAAATCAATTCAGTAATAAACTCGTTTTTGAGCCAATTGAATCCTAAATCTTTTTGTATTTGTGCAAATTCAATCCATCTAATCAAATTTAATATACATTGATGTAGCACAATTGATGCTAACATTGCACAACCGGCACTGATATAGACAATTTTTAATAATAGTTTAATGTATTTTTGAATTTTTTAATAAGCTTTTTTTCCTTTTTTCTTTTTCTTTTTTGTCCTCTTCCTTCTTCCTTAAGCTGGTCGTCGGACCAAGGTGACTACCCAAAGGGGAAGCCTTGCAAGGTCGACCTCATCGTTGTTGGGCAAGGGCAAGGGCAAGGGCAAGGGCAAGCTCACCCAATGACAGTGAGGTCACCTTAGCCAATGACCGGCCTAAGGAAGAAGAAAGAGGACATTATATAAAGAGAAATAAAAAAAGGAAAAATAATTAAAATTTCAAAAAAAGTAAAATATTATTAAAAATTATCCATATCAGTATTAATTGTGTCACGTTAACGCCGATTGGCCAAATTTAGCCAGATGAACTGAATTGGCTCAAATGCAAAAGATTTAAAACTCAATTAGCCCAAAAAAAAGTTTATAACTGAATTAGTATAATTTCAATAAGTTTATGAAGTTTTTTGGTAATTTTTCTATTCTAAATGTATTCGTGTGAGTATTTGTAGTATTAGGAAGTACGCACGAGATTCATTCCAAACACGCATCTTGATAACTTCAGCTACTAGAAAAAAAAACCGTTGTCTCCTATGATACTTAAAGAGTTGAATCTTTGCATCTTGCGTTTTATGTGCAGGGCCCGTTTTACATACTAATGAAGTATTAAGACACATTTCGTTTTTGAAAGTAATTGAGAAGCGCGCTCAACAAAACGATCTGTGGACACATTTCTTGATGACTTGAGGTGCCGCAAAACACTGTCATATGACAAGTATTTTTGTTGATATTAATTCCTAGTGTGGAGCAAAGCATGCAACTCATGCTAAAATTTTAAAAAAAAAAACAATCTTCTTAATTTCATGGAGGAATTCTTACTTTGAGCCATTAGGGACTTGTATGCCCATGGTGATCTGACCAACATTGCCAGAACAACCGCCATGGTTATATACACTTTGGTCAAAATCGCTCGGCGAAAATGAGATGGGAAGATCATATATGGACTTGGGTTTCAACTCTCTTTTTTTTGGTGAGGGCAGCCTTTCTCGATATTACTTAGAGAGAATAGATATTCACTTAAAATTTATCATATCACCATAATTCAAATTCTACAAAGTAATTTCAGTTTTCCAAGTATTACCCTTTCTTTCCTTGGCATTTTTTATAATTGATATAGAAATGGCTTGCAAGTTTACTACTAATTAATAGACTAATGTCTCTACATTAAATGAAAAACGAATGATGATCTTTGAGAAAAGAATTCATAAAGTATTAGAAAACGTCTCATGGAAAATTTATGAAAATGATTCCTATACTGTTGCAACTATTCTACTTTGATCATAATACTTTATCTTGTAACGAATCAGGTCAATAAATTAATTTCCAGTTATCAAGAAAAAATTATATAAGTGATCAAATATTGACTAAATATGTTGACAAGTGTGGAGGTATTCAAGTAGCACTAACGCGAAATGAAAATATATTCGTTCAAAATAAATTATAAAATGGTCGATGAAGCATTGTCAATGTTTAATTAGTCGCCATCCTTTATTTTATTATTGATTTAGCTCTTTACCCAACTTTCAATCCCTGTTTCAACTATTTTCTTCCATATGCAAACAGAAATTGCTGTGGCAAATGCCAAATCAATATGATAGTTCGCCCAATTTGAAGAAGTTATCAAAGACGATTCACACAAAAAAAACTTGTATATATGATTCTAGTCAGACTTTCCTTAGATGTCTAATAGTATCGCTTCTGCTCATGCATTAGCGCATTTGTTTTAACTATTGCCCATTTATTGTGGAATAATCATTTTATGAAGGACAATCTAGCCTATGCTTGTAATGCTTCCCCCAGTTCAAATGGACCAAACCTATCACAATTAAATTGTGGGGCTAGCGGTTGGAAACAAAGCAGAGACCGGAAGGAGCAGGTTAGAATCTCCCGGCTCTTTCATATTTCTTTTAATTATCTTTTAACTTTTCTAATCTTTATATTTTGTTTATATTTTTTCCAATCACATGAATAATGATGATATATGTACCTATATATAATTAGACCATTGCATTGTGCACATGTAATTAGTATTTGACAATAAATACATGGTGAGAAAAAACTTGTTATGCTATGATATCATTATTTTGTTTTTCCTATATTGATACTCCATTGAGCCTTAAATTATAGTAAAGTAGTGGTAAACCCTCATCAAATTCCTCTTTCGCCATGAATTTTTTTCCTCATATTTCTCCTTTTCTTCCTTTTATCTAACTTCTTTTCATTTGTCAATAATAAATAAAATGTTTACCTTTTTGTCTATCTTTGTTGATTAATCGTTTGAAGAGGAGGAGAGTTCAACAAGGTAAAGAAAAAAATATCTGTAGATTTGTTCTTTTTATTTTAGAGTTGCTATAATTTTTTAACGAAATCCTACGGCTCCTAAAACTTCAAAATGGGTATTCTTTCATAAAAAAGAAAAAATATTATGAAGTTACTGTGAAAAAATATAATTTTAAGCAGGATTGATTGAAACAATTGGATTTATAATTATTTGCATGGACCTACATAGTTTAAAGAAGGTATATTATTACATTAAGTGGCAATTAAGGCATTCTAATAATCCCAAATACCATCTATCATAGATAATTTCTGTAAATGTACTTAATGATAATGAATGATTGTCGAACCATGCTAAAAAAATGTTAATTATTTTTTTATGTGTCAAGCTATATAACAGGTTATTTTTCCACAACAACACACGGGTGCCCACGTAACAATCTTTATCCTTCATTTAGCATCTTTCGTTTGTATCTGGACGAAGAAATGGACAATTATTCTAAAATCAAGATTGAAGATTTGTTCATGTGACAGAAATAAAATGTCGGTTCAAAATTGAAGGTGAATACTTCTACATGAATCATTTTTGTGATGTCCCTTCATAAGCTGTGATGTTCGCGTCAATGCTATCCAACGATGAATCTTAAAAACCTAATATACTAACTTGGGTAAACATCAGTGATGCAATCGGGGCGAAAATGATAATTAACGGGTTATATTATTGATTCATCGAGCCAAAGAAAGACCAAGCGGCGTCTTCTTCCAGTCCCGCCAATTTTTCAGCGACCACCTCGCAAAAATCTGCAGCGTCGGTGCAGGGGGGGAAGCGAAGAACTCGAAAAATGGAGTTCACCCTGAGCGGCAACGCCTTGAAGACCTTGGCCCGCTCCATCACATGCCTCTCCCGCGTCGGCAACGACCTCGCCATCCAAGCTTCCCCTTCCCAGGTCATTTTCTTTCCAGCACTTCTTCTTCTCCTCCTCCTCCTCCTCCTCGGTCTCTCTCGCCCACAGCTCCGGCGTGTCGCCACTGAAATCCATGGCGATCGTCGTTCCTCAGCTTCATCCCCATCGAGTGAAAAATAGCTACAGCAGTTTTTTCTTCGTTTGCTTCGTTTAGATGCTGTGATGCTGTGTTAGGCATTGGCGCGTTTCGCTCGATGCGGAGTCCGATTGAGAAATTCTGAGAGTCCTTGCACCGATTGCCGAGTGCGTGGAGCTATTGGCGGGGGATTTGATGCAGAAATTTGTTGACCTAGGTCGTGTTTGGCCCTGTCGACGATGATTACGACTTGACGTGCATACAAACCTGAAGTGGCTAAAAGAATCTGATACTGTCGATCGGGTGATTCGAAGTCATTAGATCGTAAGGCTACGGCAATTCACTGCTATAGCTAGGAGAACTATCAGCGGTACTCGCGGAAAACGTCAACTGGTGAAACCATAGCAGAAAAGCCCTATGGACGGGTGCTGCTATTCTGTCTTGCTGATTTTTCTAGTTACTTTGATGGCATTGTGTGGAGCTTTGCAACACTCAATAAGTGAGGGCACGATTGTGCTTCCTAGCATATCTCTTGTGTGACCACACTTTGCATGACAATAGAAGTTCCAACTTCTAAGCTCAGTGCTTGGCACATGGCACTATTTGATGTATTGGAATTGAAATAGTTTTCATCCATGTGTACAGATATCACCTTCTTACTTGTATCTATCAGATTATATTCTCATATTCATATTCGGCCTCCAGATTTCCTTTCACGCACTTAATTCATCAAGATCTGCCTATCAATTCATAACCTTCAAGCCAGACCTCTTTGACGTGTTTACAGTATCTGGTGCACAGGTTCAATGCAGCGTTCTTCTAAAGGTATATTGCCGTTGCTCATCTTTCTAGTTTGTTTGTCAATTTATAGTTGTAAGCAACTTACAAATACTTACAAAATGCCTTGTGCAGGCTGTCTGTTCTGTCCTTAGAACGCCTATTACAAACATTGATTACTTGAGTGTGCAATTACCAGACATCAATGCATCAAAAGTTCAATGGTCTCTGCAGTGCTTCAATGGTAAAGACCTTTCAGTTGGGTGCATGGTGCTCTGTATTCATTATGTTGGAAATGGTGTATTTGATGGTTAAGATTGCAAGCTCGTGGCATAGATAGAAAAGTTAGTGGATTCCTTTTTTTGCCCTAAAAATAATCTTGCTCCAATTCTATGGAAAAACAGCAGAAATGAAGTCTTGAAATTGACATGTTCATTGAGAGAAAATTACTGCAAGATGCTGTGAGAAGCATTTATTCATCATGTCATATGTGTCCACAGAGATGAGCTTTTATAATTTCTCATCATGTAAAAGCAGTGCAAACTCTGTCAAAGGGATTTTGCAGTGCCCCAACATGACCTATAAGGCCAATGAATCCAGAATAAAGAGATGGAGAAGTTTATGTTAAAAATTAGATTCCAATGTCTACCACTTTTACTTCCTCCTTTTTTTCTTTTTTTGGTTGGCCACTTAACATTTTAAGTCTTTGCGACTCAGTCATGCTAAGTACATACTATTCAGTATGTTATCTAACTGTAACAAAAATCAGAGTCTGGCAGCTGTCAAACCTGCATTAATTTGATAAGAAGCTGGACCATGTAGAGATACATGTTTGTCTCACTGCACCAACTGTGAGTTTTTATTCATGCATATATGATGTTGTCATATGCATGCAGGCATTAAGAAAACATACTGGATTACTTGCAATGTTGACCCCGACATACAACAATTATCTCTGGATAGGAGAAAATACCCGAGCAGTTTTGTAGTGAGGCCTCGCGATCTGAACAGATTGCTTGCAAATTTTCAGTCATCCCTTCAGGAAATTACTATTATTGCAACGGAACGCAACTCTGATCCTTCTGATGCCGCAAGTGAATTTGGTGGGAAAGCTGTTGAGTTTCGAAGCTACATTGATCCTACCAAAGGTAGAGATTAACTTTATACTTTTCAATCGATTATGGAGAAGAATATCATGGTTCAGATTCTGGTTGCAGAGAACGACTCTTTGCTGCACACTCAGCTGTGGATAGATCCTGCGGAAGAGTTTGTGGAGTATGCTCATAATGGCAACCCAGTAGACGTGACTTTTGCTGTCAAAGAGTTGAAGGTGTTCCATCTGATTCGTTTTTTATTATATTATCTATCAAGACATTTGCATCTTAAGTGCAGCTAAAAGTTCTTGAACATATGACTTCACACTCAAAACTTATCTCCATTTCCTTAAAATGGGTCCACCTAGTTGCTGAAATGCTATCGGAGTCACATTTAGGACCATCTTTTATGTCGAAGTTTTTCCTTGTGTTTTCCAGTGAACACGATAATATTTAACCTCTGTCCATCTCATGGAAATCCAGGCATTTCTTGCATTCTGTGAGGGATGTGAAGTGGACATTCATTTGTACTTTGAGAAGGCTGGCGAGTAAGTAAATTCTAAATGCTCTTTTTGACGCTTGCCTTCTATCCATCTTTTTGCATGCTTCGCTTCAATTTTGTATATGCAAGTAGTTCAGATGCAACTAGTAGTTTTCATGCAATCAGTTCATAACTGGTTTTAATAGATGAATGATTGCTAGTTATCTGCTCTGAGATTTAAAACGTGCTAATGCATAGCTTCACAATAACAATCATGAATTTTACTTCTGGGCTGAATGTCAAAATACGAGAGACTATCATTGAAAATTTGGTTGATAGAATGTAGTGCACCTTTTGAATGAAGTTTGGATAATAATGGTTTATGGAGGTTTAAGTTCGGATGAGAAATATTTTATCTATCAAGTTTAATGCAAGATGCTAATAAAGTATGCCAGCTGAAAATATCAGTGCAAAACTTGATGGTTAATGCATGTCTTTTGACTGTTTTCTTTGGTACTAAATTTGTGGTTTCAAGGGCCACATCTCTGCTGTCACAGGGGGGCATAAGTGCAACTAAATGCAAAATATAAAGGAATAAAGAACTTGCTACAACTGAATGTTTTTATGCAACAGGCCTATTTTGATGGCCCCTAAATTTGGCATGGATGAGGGGGCCTCATCCAATTTTGATGCTACACTTGTACTGGCCACCATGCTTACATCCCAATTACATGAAGGCAATACTGGACCTTTGGCAAATGGAATGCCGGGCCAGGCTGATACTGCGGAAGCTTCTGCAGAACAGCCAGAGAGGAATAGAACAAATGCTTCTGAGATTCCATCAAATCATACCAGAATATGGTCTGAACTCTCAGGTGAGTGATCCTTGTAGCTTGTAGCACTATCATCTCAATGATGGCAAAGAAATTGACTTCCCTTTGCTGCTTTGCTCTAAAATGAAATGCTGTGTATGCCGTGAGTAAGATGCGTTTTTCTTAGGAAATCAATAGGAAGGTATCTCTCGGGAATTAAAATTTGAGTGGTTTACTAACTTTGGGCAGGAAGTGCTGCAAGAAGTGGCAGTGGTTCTGATGGAAGGCAAGTTCCAGAAGAAAGGATCCTAAGAGCTGGTGGTCAGTCAGGAATTGAAAGGATCGGCACCATTCAAATATCAAAAGCTGCACCAGCTGAAGGAAACACCCAAACTGGTGCAGATTCTTCATCTCTCAATCTTTCTCTCAGTTTTTGGATGATGAACACCATCTTTATCTCTCTTGGTCGAATTATTTTGCCATCTACAAATATGTCTTAATAAAGTTGCTACTTTCTCAATTGCCTGTTTCCCTACTGTAAATGCTGCTTTGCAAGAAATCATTCAGCTTAGGCCAATTGATTGTGCGACTTTATCTGGGAGTCTTGCAAAATTTTACTCTTTATTCTTGCATCAAGAGGGAAAAAGCTTTGGCAGAAATCCATATTTGTCCTACCAAACCTGTAAGCATTTCTGTTTTTCCACTAACAGTGTGACTGCCCACCTGAAACCACAGGTAAGGTGGAGCAAAACTATTTTCCACTTTTTACTTGACTGTGAATTCTGAGGATGCGTTGCACATACCTGTGCAAGTACCTATTTCTGGAAGACTGAATTCACATGCCTTTCTTGGGCTTCTCAGTATCGATTCAATTAGTCTGCTCGTATCACGTCGTTTATTAGTGGTTCTAAATGTTTTTAGAGGCAAAGGTACTAAACAAGATTGTCACTTACATAGCACTAATTAGCGTATCATAAGTATGTCCGTGCTGTTTGTAAGTAGTTGTTTTGAATAATCCCTCTAAAGCAATTTTCTTCATTCTTTTCTTGTGTAGATGGAAATGGTTTTTCACAACGCCATCCAAGTAATTGGGTTGATGCCAATGAGGATGAGGATGATGATAACGAGAATGGTGATGAACTCTGTGTTCGATCAACGCCACCATACTATGAAGATCAATAACATTATGTTTCCTCTTTGAGCATGATAACCTTGCTCTCTTAGTTTTACTGGTAAGTGCTTGTGCCTTCCAATGCTTGATATTTCCTGTGTGTTCCTTCAAATAGTTGGAGTAGTGTCCTGCTTGCTTCAAATGATTGGTTGCTCAATACCATCTCTGAAACAGCTATGCATGTGGAGATCTATGACTTGTTGATTAAAGTTTCTGCTGCCTTCTATACTGAGTTTCTCTGAGCTATTCTTGTAGTCTGTCTGTTTATGAAAATATTGTCGGTTTTTCTGCCACTTTCTTTCTCTATTATTTGCACAAGCACAATAAAAACGTTAAGAAGACCGTTGAAGTTTTTTGACCAAATAGATCCCTTGCTGCAGAAAGTTTTCTGTTTTGTCTGTTGAAAACTATTTTAAGTCGATCTGTGTATATTAAAAAGGAGGCAATCAAAAGGTTTTTGAGATGTTCATGTTCCTTTCTTAAAATCACATTCTAGAATGATTACGTTATTTTTAAACTCCAACCTATTCAGTTATACTTTTCCTTGTGAGTTGCTTCCATTATCTATACTCAAGGATGGCGAATTTCTAATTTGTGGCAATATTTCTGCTGAGGTGATTTGCGACAGTGTCATGGTACCATAAAATATACTTAAGGCTTGGATAAGGAGTTTGTTCTGCAGAATTAGTGCCTCCATGTAAATTTCAGGACACCCAAGTCCTTGTGTCTGAGTTTTTCCTCTCGTACATTGTGTCTTGGCATCATGTTGTTTTATGTTGCATTTGTCACCTCCACCTACGGTCATTCATTCACGGACTTAAACCTTCAGGGCAAATGTCTTGATGTTTGTTCAGTTTTATTATGTCCCTTATATCTGCACATGAAATCCGACATTCATCCTTTCATGTTTCCCATGACTTTCAGAGGCTGGGACTGATCAGCACTTATTTAGGGTTGTCGCGTTCATGGTCAAAGACATTTGATTTCTCCAGTGGCAAAGACAGATCGTTCATTCAGGCGGAAGTTATGAGATCATGTTGTTTCTGTCAATGAAAAATTATGTCCTTGTAGTTGTCTGCTTTTATTTGCTTTAGTGTTCAACGAAGACAGCCCATCTCGCTGTTTTGATTAGACGATATGAGGTGGATTGGATAGTTTAACTATTCAGAAGAATGACACCGAAACCTGGTTACAGATGACGGAGGTTGTGGAGATAATATTATCTTGCCTTGATGCAAGTGAGGGACGGATGGGCGCTTTGATGTTCAACCAAAGTCCGGCCATTCGAATGACAACCCGAAGACTATATATCTTATAGCCTTCCATGGATCCCTTCGATGCATTTGGTAGAGGTACCTTTTGGATATTAATTCTCTCTCTCTCTCTCTCTCTCTCTCTCTCTCTCTCTCTCTCTCTCTGCTTTTCCTGCTTACTCTTATCATGTGCGGTTGGTGAAAAGATGACTCCAAGAACGAATTGACCAATTCTCCTCCAGTCAATTGCATAGTCTCTAAGCCCCTCCATTCAGTTTCATTCAATACGAATTGATTTGTTTTTTTTT